>JAYGGG010000991.1:0-19037 GCA_036346245.1 Bonia amplexicaulis | reverse complement strand
TGAAAAGTGCAAAGCTTGTGCGTATCCGCATCAAATACTTTTACCAAACTTTTCTTTAACAAAGAGAACAACCTTCTTTGATTAAATTATCACCTTAACAATTCCAACAAAAGAGAATTGAAGACCACAACACATTAATTATTTAAGAACTAATAAAACCTCTCAACACGACACTTTGCTTAAAAACAATTTCAGCTACCACATAAATCATGAGATCAAAAAGATGGCGTACATAATTCTCAAAACCTTTGATTTAAATAGTATCATGGAAGTTATCAAATTCTTTTATTTATAGAACATTCAACATTATCATCACAACTACATACTAACCATCATACTAACATCAGAATAATACATTCTTAACAAGCATCATCATATCCTCAAATCTCGTCACAAACTTTTTCAAAAAGAAACACAAGGAATCACTTCATCATGTTTCTATTATCTACATAAGGTTGTGACTACTTAATCTAGGAAATCCTAGTGCATAAGCCACCATAATAGAACAAAGCTCTTAAACAAGATGATACTAGAACATGGCAATCTCCCAAAACATGCTAGTATAAATCTCTTATTAGATTTCATATATTCAATTCTTATTGATGCTCAACTCTAATTTAGCACAGATTGATTGTACTCTAATCATTACTGGCAATAATTGATTATTATTTTATCACAACAACATTCATGATCCTAACTCCGTTTTACAATCATAAAACAATCATGAGCATAGATTCAGCATTTCATTTTATGTTCAGCAACTAGAACGAAATAACTTTAAACTTCAATAATACCAGCTTTGTAAGACAAGATTCTATAAGTCAATACATCCACCTTCATCTATTTCTTTATACATATTTCAACAATCTAGCATGATGAAAGATTGATGGAACTAGCAATTGTACATGCTCGTAAAGTATCTAGTAAAGGACAGATTAAAGGTTAATATTACGAAGGCAATATTCCAACACCTCCTTACTTAATAATTCCAAACAGTCAGATTAATCACTAAATATAAGAATAATTCAATTATCCAACATGATAGAAATTTAAACAATCATAATAATCATTCCAATTCTTTTGCACACTCCTCAATAACTCCATGAGTTCCAATCATGTATAGACAAATTCTAAATCACAGTTCTTCCAGAAACTATTACAAGGCAATATCAAATTAATCAACTACACTTCCAAGGATGCTAGCTAAAATTAATTATGCACCACGCTAATATCTCAACATGATAATTCATACCTTATGAATTAATTTATATGGTTACTACCTTCCACTTAAGCATAGCAAAACAGCTCAAAGGGTTTTAACACTCCCTTTTAGAAAGGAAAGGAATTAAACTTCAACACTCGAGATAATCTCAAAGAAATACGTAAATCCAAGGCTTTAACATATTAATAAGTTTGCAACAACTAGCCAATTTACAAGATAACTTAAACTGGCATCAATTGATAAACAAGATAATACAAGCGGAAGCATAAACAATTAAGAGATAACAGAAAAGTAATAACAATTTAATAATTATAATCAACTTCAACATAATAACCAAAGGAACGGTTCCGAATTAAACATTTAAAAGATGAAACATTCATCAACAAGATAGCTAAGCAAAGACTATAGTTCTTTTAACTTTATTTCAACATTAAGACAATATCCAGGTGAATCACTGTGGTGCTGCTCTACCCTTCCCAATGCATGCTCAAAGTCCACCTGTAGGGAGGGGGAAACAAGGGTGAGATATAAATCTTAGCAAGTAAACAGTTTAACAAGTTATTCAAACTACGAACAAATAATTATCATCATTAATTTCATACATACACAACCACAATTCGTTTTCATAATTAATAAGCCACCACAATCTTCCCTAAATCAAATCTCTTCAATTCTCCGATTTAAATGGCATATGAATGCAGTCATTTAAATACCCATTAAATGCGTATGAATGCTTCATGCTATGCTCCACATCACTCTTGCCAGGGCAGGAATTGCAATACATCGTATTACGGCAATATACGACGCTTCCGCGGGCGAAGAGGTGCATCGTATTACGACAATATACGATCTTTGTGCAGTGATGTCGCAGCTAAGTGCGGCGACATCCACATATGCAAATGGCATGATATGACATGAATGAAATGATAATTCATTAATCACATTAATTCATCCACAAGGAGCATTTTTATGCTCTCATCTTCTCCACATCCACTACATGTTATTTTCATGTCCACATTATATCAATAAGCAAGAATTCCACATGTCTACTAGCATAATATCAACATAACAATGTTTGCTATCATCTCCACAATTCAAATATCATGCAATCATGGCATCATGTATTAAATTAAGAAAATAATGTAAATTGCAAGTAGAAGGAATAACAAGTTAAATGGTAGCAACCACCGCTACGTTCACTTGCCTCAATCCGACGAAGCGAAGATCAACAAAATTCAAGAGCGCTCAGGGACAAGACCACCTGTCCATAAGACAACTCTCAGCACACTACCACAGCATACAAGTATGACATAAATATATAAAACATCGCTAGAAACCCGAACCCGCACAATCTCTACTCCGCCCAACAAACCAACATAATACCCTCTGCAGCAGCGCTGCTTCACAATTTCGTATCTTTAAAAATGTATATCGAAAAACAGAAAATGATACCTCTCTGGATTCATGACTTAAAAACCAACAATTTTCCTGTAGAACACCTATTTTTATTCGGATCACAACTAGATGTAATTTAATGCCCAAAACAGAGGAAGAACTCTGTTCTGGCAGATTGGACAGCAGTATTCAAACGCGTGCCAACGAAAGTACAGAGATCTAAAAATTATGAAATTTATACAGAAGCTATATCTCTAAATTATCCACAACTTACTCAACTACGGCCATGTCCAGAAAATTCGTTTACTATTTTTAATCCCCAGATTACCGTCAGACTGTACCAATCTGTCCGCCTGACGGACAGTAGTATGGCCTACTCCGTATCTCCCATATCCCACGGTGTAAAAATTTGAACAAACTACAGGAGATAGATATGGAAGTCCTCTACAACTTTCCCTTTGGGAAGACCCGCAGGAAAATTCGTTTACTATTTTAAATCTCCGGATTACCGCCGGACTGTACCAATCTGTCCGCCTGACGGACAGCGGTATTGTCGTCTCTGTATTTCCCAGATCCCACGGTAGAAACATTTGGACAAAATACAGGAGATACATATGGAAGTTCTCTACAACTTTCCTTTTGGGAGACCTGCAGGAAAATTAGTTGACTATTTTAAATCGCCAGATTACCGCCGGACTGTACCAATCTGTCCGCCTGACGGACAGCGGTATTGCCGACTCCGTATCTCCCAGATCCTATGGTGGAAAAATTTGAAAAATATACAGGAGATACATCTGGAAGTTCTCTACAACTGTACTTTTGGGAATACCCGTAGGAAAATTCGTTTTCTAGATCAAAACTGCACGACAAGCCGCACGGCGCGAATCGATCTCAAAGCAGTCAGCGTCTAATCTCTAATCAGGCATTTGATCTATTATCTACCAATAAATTCCGTGCCAAGAACCTTAATTAATCCATAAAACAGAGGATTTGGGATGGGGAAAAATTACCAAGATGAAGATTTTCCCCAATTTTTCCTCCTCTTCTTCTTCCTTCTCTTTCCTTCTTCTCCTTCCTTCTCCTCCAATGGCAGCAGCTCTTGGGGCACCCATGGCAGCAATAGGGGAGGGGCGCCCAAGGGGTTTATAAAGGGTGTTGGGGTTTGGGAGGGGTACGGGCCCCATTTGGGCTGGCTGCCCAAAGCGGTACCGCCCACCCTCCGGACACTCAAAACATCCAAATTAATTATTTTAATTTATTTAATTCATTTTATAATATTCTACAATTCATATTTTCCTCTTCCCGCGATTTACCAAAAAATCGGCGATTCCGCGATCGTTTTAAAAACTTACGTCGTAATGACGTTCAGGGTATTACATTCTCCTCACCTAAAAAGGATTCGTCCTCGAATCTCACTCCTCAGCCCACGAGACAAAGAACAATCAAGGAAAGAACAACCAAAGAATTAAGCATCCTAAGGATAGAACATCACGAGGGAACAACAACTACGGGTTCTCACCCGCCTCGAAGAGCTCGGGTCCTTCTTTTACATTAGTATGTGGTTATGATGGTAATGTTGAAGGTTTATTAAATAAAAGAATTTGATAAATTTCATGGTACTATTTAAATCAAAAGTTTGGATAGTTGCGTACGCGATCTTTTGATCTCATGATCTTTTGGTAGCTGAAATTGTTTTAAGCAAAGTGTCGTGTTGAGAGGTTTTATTTAGTTCTTAAAGAATTAATGTATTGTGGTCTTCAACTCTCTTTTGTTGGATTTGTTATGGTGATATCGTAATCAAAGAAGGTTGTTCTCTTTGTTAAAAGGAAAAGTTTGGTAAAAGTATTGGAGGTTGAAGTCGGGTTGTGCAATCTTTTTGAAGTGTGTTTGACTTCTTATTTTCGCCGCAAAAGAGTATTGAGCCCTAATGGCAATATTGTCTTCTTGAGGGGGGTATGTGCCTTCAACTGTGGTCTTATCTTTTGTTGTCCAAGATCTTTGCTTTTTTCTCTTGATCTTGTGTTTATTGCAGATGGTAACATCTTCCTTTGTGCTGAAATTTACTTCTTTTAGCATCTCCAAGAA
The DNA here is from genome assembly GCA_036346245.1 of Bonia amplexicaulis. Taxonomy (NCBI): domain Eukaryota; kingdom Viridiplantae; phylum Streptophyta; class Magnoliopsida; order Poales; family Poaceae; genus Bonia; species Bonia amplexicaulis. Next base: position 14,335 of record JAYGGG010000991.1, on the reverse strand, counting down.
AGGGGTAATCAATTTGGATTGCAAAGACCTTTAAAAGGTGTGTGGCAACTAGTTGGTGTGGTTATGTGGTTGATTTTGGTCGAGGGCTTGGCTAGAATGTCTTTTGTGGAGACAGCAAAGTCTCTTTGCAAGGGTGTAGATGATGTACTCAGTTTGAGCGCATTGTCGAAGTTGCCAACTTGAGATAAATGAGTTGGTGTGTTGGGCGATGATTTGTAAATCCTTGGTTCAAGGAAGTAAAATTATCAAATGGGTTGAATTGGGAAATTATTAATATCCCGAGCGTAATATGCTCTCTTGATTCTTGTTTAAACGTGTGTGTAGATTGAGTTGTTTGATGTTGGCGTGGTCTTTCCGGTTAGGAAAAGAGAATGATTGTTTTGGTATGTCGAGTGATTTTCACTCTTGGCTTGTGCAATGTGGATTCTCCCAATGTCTATTTGGAGAGTGTGAATGGTTTTGTTGTGAATCCTTTGTTTTGGATCGTGGTCCTTTGAAGGAAGGCTGTTCTTGGTGTGTTTCTTGAGAATGTTTTATTCTTCTTGTGGTTGTGTTGCATTTGTATCGCTTATTGTTTGTGCTTGAGTAATGTTATGAGTGGAATCGTGGTCAAATTCTTTAAAAGGGGTACAATGTATTACCCGATTATACTAAATAGAGGAAAAGTTTTAAGAAGAAGGATGGTATTAGATGGTGGCTTGATAGTTTCACGAGATCGGCAGGATCATTGGTCGCCGTAGTCGGCTAAAGAGTTGCGAGTGCTCGGCGTGACCGGCACGTGTCGTGGACTCATCAGAGCTGTTGTGGAGGCCCTCTTGACGAGTCAGTCCGAGTGGAGGTGATTTGGGAACTTGAAGTTCAAATGTAGAAGAAGGACCCGAGTACTTCGAGACGAGTGAGAACTCGTAGTTGTGGTTCCCTTGGGATGTTCTATCCTTGGGATGCTCTTTCTTTTGGTGGATCTTTCCTTCATTGCTCTTTTCTTTGATGTTCTCTTGTTTTATGGTTAGAGGAGCGAGATTCGAGGATGAATCCTTTTTAGGTGGGGAGAATGTAATATCCTAAACGCTCGACGCGGCGTAAGTTTTGAAACAATCATGAGTCGCCGGTTTTCATGAATCAGCGGAGAGAAAATATGAATTGTAGAATATTGTAAAATAAATTAAATAAATTAAAACAATTAATTTGGATATTTTGGGCTGTCAGGAGTGGTGGGCCACCACCCAAATGGGGCCCTACCCTCCCAAACCCTAACACCCCTTTATAAACCCTCCTTGGCCTCCCACCCCTTGGCGCCTCCTCCCCTATTGTTGCCATTGGTGCCCCAAGTGTGCTGCCATTGGAGGAGAGGAAAAGAGAAGGAAGGAGAAGAAGAAAGGAGAAGAAGAGGAGAAGAAAGAAGAAGAAGAAGAGGAGGAACAAGTGGGAAAATCTTCATCTTGGTAATTTTTCCCCATCCCAAACCCTCTGTTTTATGAACAATTAGGGTTCTTGGCACGGATTTTGATGGTAGTTAATAGATTAATTGCCCGATTAGAGATTAGTCTGTCACAGTAGATTGATTCGGCAAGTGCTGTCTGTCTCACGGATTTGACCTAGTAAACGAATTTTCCTGTGGACTCTCCCAAAAGGAAAGTTGTAGAGGACTTAGAGATGCATCTCCGTAATTGTTCGTAATATTTGGCTATGTGATCCGGGAGATACGAGTCGGTAATACCGCTATCCGTCAGCAGACAGATTGGTACAATCCGACTGTATGTCTGATTTTAAAATAGTAGATGATTTTTATGGTCATGGCCATAATTGAGAAAGTTGTAGATAATTCAGAGGTCTAGTTTCTGTATAATGTTCAGAATTTGTTGACCCCTGTACTGTCGTTGGGACGCGATTTAGTTTCGCAGTCCAGTCTACCAGATCAGAGAGTTTCCTCTGTTTAGGGCATTAAATTACATCTAGTTATGGTCCAAATAAAAATAGGTGTTCTACATGAAAATTGTAGGCTTTTTAAGTCATGATTCGAGAGGTATCGTTTGCTCTATTGATCATTATTTTTAAAGATACGAAATTTTGAAGTAGCGCCATTCGTAAGGTTTTTGCTAATCTATTTGCGGAGGAGAGTTTGTGCGGGTTCGGGGTTTAGCGACACTTATATTTATTTTTGTCGTGTTTGTATGGTGTGGTTTGGTACTGAGAGATGCCTTTTGGATAGGTGGTCTTGTCCCTGAGCGTTCTTGATTGTTTTGCTTCGCTTCGTCGGTTTGAGGCAAGTGAATGTAGCGGTGGTTGCTACCGTTTAACTTGTTATTCCTTCTACTTGCAATTTACATTATTATTGTAATTTGATACATGATGCCATGATTGCATGATATTTTAATTGTGGAGATGGTAGCAAGTATTGATAAAGTGATATGTTATTAACTTTGCTAGTAGACATGTGGATTTTCTGCTTAATGTTATTGTAATATCCCGAACGTCATTCGGCATAAGATTTTAAATCCATCGCGGAATCGCCGGTTTTTCGGTAAATCACGGGAAGGGAAAAATATGAATTGTAGAACTTTGTAAATGAATTAAATAAATTAAAATATTTAATTTGGATGTTTTGGACTGTCCGGAGGGTGGGCTACCGCTTTGGGCCAAGAAGCCCAAATGGGGCCGCACCCCTCCCAAACCCTAGCACCTCTATATAAACCCCCTCTCTTGGCCCCTCCCCTCCTCCTCCCACACAGCCGCCACCTCCCCCTCCTTTTGGGCGCCTCCCCTTCCCCCTGCTGCTGCCAAGAAGATCTCCCCCCATTGGCCCTTGGAGAAGAAGAAGAAGGAGAAGAAGAAGAAGGAGAAGGAAGGAGAAGAAGAAGAAGGGGAAAAGATTTGGGGAAATTTCTTCATCTAGGTAATCTATCCCCATCCCAATCCTCTGTTTTATGGATTTATTAGGGCTCTTGGCACGGTATTTGTGGATAGATATTAGATCAATCACCCGATTAGAATTTTGTCGCGGACTGGTTTTAGATCTATTCGCGCAGCGCCGGTTGTCTCTCAGTTTTGGGCTAGAAATAGATTTTTTCTGAGGATCTCCCCAAAAGGAAAAGTGTAGAGGACGTCCAGATCTATCTATTGTATTTTTTCAATTTTTTTCACCAATGGATCTGGGAGATACGGGGTCGCCAAACTCGCTGATTTGCAGGCGGCCAGATCTGCGCAGCCGACGGTAAACCGTAGTTTAAAATTAGAAAACGATTTTTCCTGCGGGTCTTCCCAAAAGGAAAGTTGTAGATTACTTCCTTATATAACTCCTTTATTTGTTTCAAAATTTTATACCACGGGATCTAGGAGAAACAGAGACGGAATTAACGCTGTCCGGCAGGCAGTCGGGTTGTTACAGACCGACTGTAATTCGGTGTTTAAAAATAGTAGATGATTTTTCTGGCCTTGGCCGTAGTTGGGAAAAATGTAGATAATTTAGAGATCTAGCTCCTGTAAAACTTTGGTAATCTTTAGACCTCTGTGCTGTCGGGGCTGCGCATTTGAATGCGGCTGCCCAAATCTGCAGAGCAGAGCATGTCCTCTGTTTTGGGCATTTAATTACTCCTAGTTTTGATTAAAATAAAAATAGGTGTTCTGCATGAAAAATGTAGATATTTAAGTCATGAAACCAGAGAGGTATTATTTGCTATTTTCGATGCATATAATTAAAGATACAAAATTAAGAAGCAGCTCTGCTGCAGAGGCTAGAATGCAGATTTGTGAGCGGAGAGGAGTTTTCGCGGGTTCGGGTCTCTAGCGTTGATTTATGTTTTTATGTCGTGTTTGTATGCTGTGATGGAGTGCTGAGAGGTGTCTTATGGACAGGTGGACCTGTCCCTGGCGCCTTGATTTTTGTGGTTCGTCGTTTCATCGGATTGAGGCAAGTAAACGTAGCGGTGGTTGCTACCGCTTAACTTTGTTCATAATACATTCAGTTTACATTATTATCGTAATTTGATATAATTGCCATGATTGCATGATATTTTAATTGTGGAATTCTTGCTTAATGTTAATATGTTGATCATGAAATTAGTATGTGGTGGATGTTGATTATGTTGAGAGCATGATAATGCTCCTTGCGGATGAATTAATGTGATTAATGGATTTCCATGTCATTCATACCATACATGTCATATCATGTCCTTTGAATGTGGATGTCGCCGCTTATAGCAGCGATCGTGCACTGACGTCGTATATTGCCGTGTCACGACGCACCTCTTCGCCCGCTGGAAGCATTCGTATATTGCCGAAATACGATGCATCGCACTTCCCCTCGCAAGAGTAATGTGGAGCATAGCATGAGCATTCATATGCATTCATATGCACCGCATTGTGGAATGATCATTTCCATACATATGCAATATAATGTGGTGGAGTTATTTTGTGGAATGTACAACTTCATAGTTGTAATGTGGAATTGGCTCTTTGTGAGCTATTGATGGAATGAAGGTTGTGGTTGTGATATTGAAATGTGGTTCGTCCCTTGAGTGATTATGATGGTGTCATGAAACTCTCTTTCTTACTTTACTTGTTTACGAATTGTGGATAGGAGGAGTAATATAGTATTGAAGTAAGACATATATATGTTTTATTGCCTTTGGTAGTGGTAGTGGTTGATGATTTAAAATAGTCACCATGAATCAATTGTTATTGTTTTACCGTCATTGATAGTGAATCGAGGTCGTGAATATATACGTTGTTAATTATGGAAGATTAAATATTGTTGATTAATCTATCGTGGCTTGTGGAGGAATAAATGTTTCTTTTGCATTTAATACGAGATAAAATGATTGCATTCATATGTTAATTAAATCTGAAATTTTAGAGGTATTATTCATAGAAGTTTATGGTGGTTTAATAACTTTGAACATAAATTGTAATTGTGGATGTATGGAATTATAATGATGATGTTTAAATTGCTTGTAGTTTGAATAACTTGTTAAACAGTTTGCTTGCTGAGATTTTTATCTCACTCTTGCTTCCCCCTCCCTACAGGTGGACTTTGAGCATGCATTGGGAAGGGTAGAGCGGCACCGCACTGATGCACCTGTATTATAATCTTAATGCTGAAATAAAGTTGAAATAATTCTAGTCTTTTGCTTAGTTATCATATTGATGTATGTTTCACCTTATTAATGTTGAACATGGAATGGTTCCTTTGGTTATTATTGTTAAGTTGATTATGAATATTAAATTGTTCTCATTATTCCGTTATTTATTAGTTGTTTACGCCCGCTTATACTATCTTGCGTAGTAATCGTTGCTAGTTTGTTTTATTTATAAATTGACTAGTCAGAGTAGTATTAGTGGCATTCCAGGGCATTGTGGGTCCTGGGGTGTTACAGTTGGTATCAGAGCGGGCTTTAGGTCCGTGGTAATTAAACTATTAAATTGACACACTTGCACAGTAGGATGGGATGGGCCAAGCATTGCATTTATGCTTTGACATGTTGCATTAATGATTTATGTTGAGATGATCTTGTATGATTATGATTTGCTCATATGACTGTTATGAGTGGAAATGTTAATGATAATATGTAGAGATTGTTTTGTCGCCTTGGCATTTGCCAGTCATACCAACGCTTGAAGCATGGGATTAGCAATGTAGTTACCTCGTAACTTAATTGTAGATGTTGTGAGTGAGTTTCTTTAGAAAAGTTGCTATCTTGCTTGAGTTGATTTTGGCCAATTCTTGGCCTATTGCAGTTAATGAATTTCCTTTGAGTTTGTGATTCTTGTAGTTGAGGGTATGCAATTGGTCTCTACCTGTTCCTTGAAGCAATTATTGTTTCTTTCCGGACTAATGAGATACTTTTGCTACCTGTGCTTATTGTTGGCTTGTAAGGTTAGTTCCTTCGTGGGAGTTTGTCTTGTTGTGAATCATGGCTTATTGGTTCGCTTGGTATTTACTTTCATAAATGAAAGTTCTATGTTGCAAACTCATTAATATGTTAAAGCCTTGGATTTATGTATTTCTTTGAGATTTTCTCGAGTGTTGAAGTTTAATTCCTTTCCTTTCTAAAAGAAGGTGTTAAAACCCTTTGTGTTGTTTTGCTTTGCCTAAGTGAATGTGGTAATCATATAAAATAATTCTTAAGGTATGAATTATCATGTTGAGATGTTAGCGTGGTGCATAATTAATTTTAATTAGCATCCTCAGAGGTGTAGTTTACTAATTTGATATTGCCTTGTAATAGTTTCTTGAAGAACTATGATTAAGAATTTGTCTATTTATGATTAGAACTCATGGAGTTATTGAGGAGTGTGTAAAAGAATTGCAATGATTATTACGATTGATTAAATTTCTATCATGTTGGGTGAATTGAAGTACTATTGTCTTTAGTAATTAATCTGACCATTTAGAATGATTAAGTAAGGAGGTGTTGGAATATTGTCTTGGTAATATTAACCTTTAATATGTCATTTATTTAGATACTTTATGAGCATGTTCAATTGCTAGATTCATCTATCTTTCACCATGCTAAATTGTTGAAATATGTATAAAGAAATCGATGAAGATTGACGTATTAACTTGTAGAATCTTGTCTTACAAATCTGGTATTATTGAAGATTAAAGTTATTTCGTTCTAATTTCTGAACGTAAGGAGAAATATTGAATCTATGTTCATGATTGTTTTATGATTGTAAATAGAGCTAGATCATGAATGTTGTTATGATAAAATAATAATCAACTATTGCTAGTAATGACTAGAGTACAATCAATTGTGCTAAATTAGAGTTGAGCATCAATAACAATTGAATATATGAAATTTAATGAGAGATTTATACTAGAATATTTTGTGAGATTGCCATGTTTTAGCATCATCTTGTTTAAGAGCTTTGCACTAGGATCTCCTTGATTAAATAGTCGCAATCTTATCTAGATAATAGAAACATGATGAAGTGATTTCTTGTGTTTCTTTTGGAAAAGTTTATGACATGATTAGTGGATATAATGATGCTTGTTAAGAATGTATTATTCGATGTTAGCATGATGGTCGGTGAGGTTGTTGTGATAATAATGTTGAATGTTCTATAAATAAAAGAATTTGATAACTTCCATGATACTATTTAAATCAAAAGTTTTGATATTTGCGCGCGCGATCTTTTGATATCATGACTTATGTGGTAGCTGAAATTGTTTTAAGCAAAGTGTCGTGTTGAGAGGTTTCTTGGTTCTTAAAGAATTAATGCGCTGCGATCTTCAAATCTGTTTTGTTGGAATTGTCAAGGTGATGCCGTAATCAAAGAAGGTTGTTCTCTTTGTTAAAAGAAAAGTTTGGTAAAAGTATTGGAGGTTAACGTCAAGTTGTGCATTCCTTTTGAGGTGTGTTTGACTTCTTATTCTCGCCGCATAAGAGTTACTTGAGCTCAAATGGCAATATATTCACAGATAAGAGCTTCTTGAGCTCGAATGGCAAAATTGTATTCTTACTTGTTGAGATTTGGTTTTCTTCTTCTTGAGGAGGCATGTGCTTTCAGCTATGATCTTATCTTTGCTATCCAAGATTTATTGCTTTTCTTTTGATCTTGTGTTTATTGCGATGGTAACATCTTCCTTTGTCTTTGGAATTTACTTATTTTTTGCCTCTCAAGAAAAGGGTAATTAATTTGGGTTACAATTCTTTAAGAGGTGTATGGCATCTAGTTGGTGTGTTGGGCGATGATTTGGAAATCTTTGGTTCAAGGAAGTTAAATTTTCAAAGGAATGGATTGGGAAATTAATAATATCTCGAGCAGTAATATGCTCTCTTGATTGTTATTTAAACTGTGTGTTTATGGCAGAGGTCATCTGCAAAATTGAGTGTCATATGTCGTGGTGTATTCTTTTCCAGTTAGGAAAAGAAAATGATTGTTTTGGTTTGTCGAGTGATTTTCACTCTTGGATTGTGCGGTGAGGATTCTCCAAATGTCTATTTGGGAGAGTGTGAATGGTGTGGTTGTGAATCCATTGTTTTGGATCGTGGTTCTTTGAAGGAAGGTTGTTTGCTAGTGTGTTGCTTGAGAATCATTTATTCCTCTTTTGGTTGCGTTCCTTTTGCAAAGTTATTGTTTGTGCTTGAGTAATGTTATGAGTGGAATCGTGGTTGAATTCTTTAAAAGGGGTACAATGTATTATCCCGATTATAATATATAGAGTAAAGTATTCTAAGAAGGAGGATGGTATTAGTTAGTGGCTTGATAGTTTTGCGTGAAAGACAGGATTTGTTGGTCGCCTCGAGCCGGCAGAGAGTTACGAGTGCTCGGCGTTGTCCCGCGATGTCGTGGACTCGACGGAGTCGATGTGGAGGCCCTCTTGACGAAACAGTCCAAGCAGAGGTGACGTGGAAGCTTGAAGTTCAAATGTAGAAAAGGACCCGAGATCTTTGAGGCGGTGAGAACCCGTAATTGTTGTTCCTTGTGATGTTCTATCCTTGGGATGCTCTATTCTTTGGTCGTTCTTTCCTTAATTGTTCTTTTTGTCTCGTGGGTTGAGGAGCGAGATTCGAGGACTAATCCTTTTAGGTGGGGAGAATGTAATATCCCGAACGTCATTCGGCATAAGATTTTAAATCCATCGCGAATCGCGGTTTTCGGAAATCACGGAAGGGAAAAATATGAATTGTAGAACTTTGTAAAATGAATTAAATAAATTAAAATATTTAATTTGGATGTTTTGACTGTCCGGAGGGTGGGCGGCCGCTTTGGGCCAAGAAGCCCAAATGGGGCCCGTACCCCTCCCAAACCCTAGCACCCTCTATATAAACCCCTCTCTGGCCCCTCCTCCTCCTCCCACACAGCCGCCACCTCCCTCCTTGGGCCTCCCTTCCCCTGCTGCTGCCAAGAAGATCTCCCCATTGGCCCTTGGAGAAGAAGAAGAAGGAGAAGAAGAAGAAGGAGAAGGAAGGAGAAGAAGAAGAAGGGAAAAGATTTGGGAAATTTCTTCATCTAGGTAATCTATCCCCATCCCAATCCTCTGTTTTATGGATTTATTAGGGCTCTTGGCACGGTATTTGTGGATAGATATTAGATCAATCACCCGATTAGAATTTTGTCGCGGACTGGTTTTAGATCTATTCGCGCAGCGCCGGTTGTCTCTCAGTTTTGGGCTAGAAATAGATTTTTCCTGAGGATCGCCCCAAAAGGAAAAGTGTAGAGGACGTCCAGATCTAGCTATTGTATTTTTTTCAATTTTTTCACCAATGGATCTGGGAGATACGGGGTCGCCAAACTCGCTGATTTGCAGGCGGCCAGATCTGCGCAGCCGACGGTAAACCGTAGTTTAAAATTAGAAAACGATTTTTCCTGCGGGTCTTCCCAAAAGGAAAGTTGTAGATTACTTCCTTATATAACTCCTTTATTTGTTTCAAAATTTTATACCACGGGATCTAGGAGAAACAGAGACGGAATTAACGCTGTCCGGCAGGCAGTCGGGTTGTTACAGACCGACTGTAATTCGGTGTTTAAAATAGTAGATGATTTTTCTGGCCTTGGCCGTAGTTGGGAAAATGTAGATAATTTAGAGATCTAGCTCCTGTAAAACTTTGGTAATCTTTAGACCTCTGTGCTGTCGGGGCTGCGCATTTGAATGCGGCTGCCCAAATCTGCAGAGCAGAGCATGTCCTCTGTTTTGGGCATTTAATTACTCCTAGTTTTGATTAAAATAAAAATAGGTGTTCTGCATGAAAAATGTAGATATTTAAGTCATGAAACCAGAGAGGTATTATTTGCTATTTTTCGATGCATATAATTAAAGATACAAAATTAAGAAGCAGCTCTGCTGCAGAGGCTAGAATGCAGATTTGTGAGCGGAGAGGAGTTTTCGGGTTCGGGTCTCTAGCGTTGATTTATGTTTTATGTCGTGTTTGTATGCTGTGATGGAGTGCTGAGAGGTGTCTTAAGGACAGGTGGACCTGTCCCTGAGCGCCCTGATTTTTGTGGTTCGTCGTTTCATCGGATTGAGGCAAGTAAACGTGGCGGTGGTTGCTACCGCTTAACTGTTGTTCATAATACATTCAGTTTACATTATTATCGTAATTTGATATAATTGCCATGATTGCATGATATTTTAATTGTGGAATTCTTGCTTAATGTTAATATGTTGATCATGAAATTAGTATGTGGTGGATGTTGATTATGTTGAGAGCATGATAATGCTCCTTGCGGATGAATTAATGTGATTAATGGATTTCCATGTCATTCATACCATACATGTCATATCATGTCCTTTGAATGTGGATGTCGCCGCTTATAGCCGCGACCGCACCTGCATGTCGTCGTATATTGCCGTGTCACGACGCACCTCTTCGCCATGCTGGAAGCATTCAGTATATTGCCGAAATACGATGCATCGCACTTCCGCCCGGCAAGAGTAATGTGGAGCATAGCATGAGCATTCATATGCATTCATATGCACTGCATTGTGGAATGATCATTTCCATACATATGCAATATAATGTGGTGGAGTTATTTTGTGGAATGTACAACTTCATAGTTGTAATGTGGAATTGGCTCTTTGTGAGCTATTGATGGAATGAAGGTTGTGGTTGTGATATTGAAATGTGGTTCGTCCCTTGAGTGATTATGATGGTGTCATGAAACTCTCTTTTCTTACTTTACTTGTTTACGAATTGTGGATAGGAGGAGTAATATAGTATTGAAGTAAGACATATATATGTTTTATTGCCTTTGGTAGTGGTAGTGGTTGATGATTTAAAATAGTCATCATGAATCAATTGTTATTGTTTTACCGTCATTGATAGTGAATCGAGGTCGTGAATATATACGTTGTTAATTATGGAAGATTAAATATTGTTGATTAATCTATCGTGGCTTGTGGAGGAATAAATGTTTCTTTTGCATTTAATACGAGATAAAATGATTGCATTCATATGTTAATTAAATCTGAAATTTTAGAGGTATTATTCATAGAAGTTTATGGTGGTTTAATAACTTTGAACATAAATTGTAATTGTGGATGTATGGAATTATAATGATGATGTTTAAATTGCTTGTAGTTTGAATAACTTGTTAAACAGTTTGCTTGCTGAGATTTTTATCTCACTCTTGCTTCCCCCTCCCTGTGTGGACTTTGAGCATGCATTGGGAAGGGTAGAGCGCACCGCACCGATGCACTCAGATTATAATCTTAATGCTGAAATAAAGTTGAAATAATTCTAGTCTTTTGCTTAGTTATCATATTGATGTATGTTTCACCTTATTAATGTTGAACATGGAATGGATCCTTTGGTTATTATTGTTAAGTTGATTATGAATATTAAATTGTTCTCATTATTCCGTTATTTATTAGTTGTTTACGCTTCCGCTTATACTATCTTGCGTAGTACTGTTGCTAGTTTGTTTTTATTTATAAATTGACTAGTCAGAGTAGTATTAGTGGCATTCCAGGCATTGTGGGTCCCGGGTGTTATTCTGATTATATTGTGGGACATGAAATTTATTCGTCTTGGATGTGGTTATGTTGAGAGTATGATAATGCTCTTGGTGGATGAATTAATGTGATTCATGAATTATCATATCATTCATGTCATATCATGTCATTTGCATGTATGTATGTCGTCGCACCTAGCCGCGACCGTACCGGTACAACCTCTTCTCCCGCGGGAAGCAATTCCCTGCCCTGGAAAGAGTGAAGGAAGGAAGATAGCATGAACATTCATATGCATTTATTTGTTGTTTAAATGACTGCATTCATATGCCATTTTGCATTCATATGCAATATGATGTGGTGAAGATATATTGTGGAAAGATTTATTTGCAATTCCACAATATATGCAATATGTTGTGGTGAAGATATTTTGTGGATTATTCAACTCCATAGTTGTAATGTGGAATTTACAATTTTATTGTTGTGTTGTGGAATTGGCTCATGAGAGCTATTTGTGGTATGAGGATTGTGGTTGTGGTCGTGGAATGGAATTCGTCCCTTGTGTGGAAAAGGTTGTGTTTGTGGTATAAGATTCTTTCCTCATATATATATTAATTGTTGATAGCAAATGTGCATGTGAGAAATAATAATGTATTTAAGTAAAATATACATATATTTTATTGCCTTTGGTAGTGGTAGTGGATGGGGTTTTAAAGTAGTTAAACAAGATTTATTTGTTAATAATTTACCATCATTGATAGTGTTTTGAGGATGAGGATCTAAACATTGTTAATTTGAAAGATTTAATGCTGATGATTAATCTATTGTGGTTATGGAAGATTAAATATTTCTTTTACATTTAATAGAGGATAAAATGACTGCATTTATATGCCAATTAAATCTGAAATTGAAGAGGTACTATTCATAGAAGTTTATGGTGATTTAATAATGGTGAACATGAATTGTAGTTGTGGTTGTATGGAATTATAAATGATGATGTATAATTATTTTTAGTTTGAATAGCTTGTTAAACTGTTTGCTTGCTGAGATTTTTATCTCACCCTTGTTTCTTTGAGCATGCATTGGGAAGGGTAGAGCAGCACCACATTGATGCACATGGAATTTGTTATAATGCTGAAATAAAGTAAAAGAATTCTAGTCTTTGCTTAGCTATCTTGTCGATGAATGTTTTATCTTATTAATGTTAACTTTGAGACTTGTTAATTGGTTAATATATTGGAGTTGATTAAAATGATGGATTGTTATCCTTATTCTGTTTTTTCCTAGTTGTTTATGATTCCGCTTATATTATCCTGTTAATTAAATGTTGCCAGTTTAATTTATCTTGTAAATTGGCTAGTTGAAGAGCAGTTTTAGTAGCATCCCAGGTAATGTGGGTCCTGGGGTGTTACAGAACACCAAAATGATGATTACCGTGATGTCGTTAGGCGTAAAAGGGATGAGAAGATTGAGCTCTAAACCTTTCAAAAGGAAAAAACTAATTTCAGAAAAAATGACAACAATAAGAGATTGGTACATGGTTTGTACAAATTGTGGTGTGGCCCTAAGATAAAGGCTCTGTTCAATTAACTTTTTTTGATGGCTTTTGGTTTTTGGTTAAAGTTACACTGTAATGACTGTTAGCTTTTTCTGAGGCATTCAATTAAAGAAAAATAAAAAAATGCCATTATATCTCCACGGACAATGCAAAGAAAAAGAAAAAATCCATGTTAAGAAGTCAACACGTTCCAAACGGCTTTTAATTTTTCAAGCTAGAAGCCAAAATCTGTTTAGAAAGAAAAATGTGCCTACACAAAATTTTCAATATCGATAGAGCTCTAAAAATTTCCACGCCATACGTGTAAGTTAGATGATTGAAATCCAAAATTATCAAACGTGAAAAATCCTTTAATGGAATAAACATACATCGTTGCAAGTTATGTCGTCCTAAAAGTTAGACATATAGATAAATGATCTATAATTTATTTTCTTTATATTAGGTGTCACTAAATAAGATTTGACACTAAGGATACATAATGCACCGTTTTTTGAAGGACAGACCTTTTTTTTGAAGGACAGAGCTTGTTACCTCACGCCATTCCGCATGGAAAGCATTTCTTAAACACAAGAATATATAAGCTTCGTCATGTAGGGTCAGAAAGAGTATTGCAAAAGATGCTGAGTTTAATATTGGCATATGTACAACGATTGCCACAAGTGGATTTTAATTAGGATTGAAAAAGCTCGGTAGTACCACATGACAACAACATGCAGTAAAAGGACAGCAAGTTAATTAATCCGAGTTACCTTGCATACTTTTAAATCAATAGAAGCGCAGTCCAGTCAAAACAGTGAAGAAAAAAGAGGACCATGGTAAGCTTGACTTTTTGGCACTGTTAGCTGTTTTTTGAGATCTAATTATTGCAATAGCGTCAGTTATATGTCAATGCTAAAAATAGCACTTTTATCATCCGATCACCATGTAGCGGAGCCAGAGGTGGTGACACGTCATAGGACCACACAGTGGCAATGCATCAAGGGCTTGTTGCATGGCCACCGCAATGAGCTCATTGCCGCATGGTCACCGTGCGGCGGTGACTAGTCGTTGTCATTAATTAGTTTAAGCTACATGAATCTAGAAACAATGACCGTCACTTGCACGGTGACCGTATGACGAGATTGGTGCTGTGCAGTCCAAGTGAGGCCGATATGTTTTTGTGTTTTTTAGTTACTATTCCATGCATGCAATACGCAAGTGGGCCAAAGGCCCTATCTTTGTTTTGTAAAGTAATGCCCGTGCAATATGCGACGAGGAATAAAGCACCAAAGTGAGGTGTCAGTCATATCTCCCCATCGCATTTCCTTTCCATAATTATCGGCCGTTTTAGCACACACTGTGCTTCCCACTGTTATAAATTGTGAGCTCTCTGGTAGTCTTCT
>JAYGGG010000214.1:0-34978 GCA_036346245.1 Bonia amplexicaulis | reverse complement strand
CCAATTAATCTGGTCTTTCATCGCTCTTTTGATCTAGACAAGTATACATTAACCCCCAAACGCAGCCTACTACTCACGTCAGCCTGTGACCGTAAAAATGACATCATTAATTCTTAAAATTATTTCCCTTCGTTCCTCCAGGTATATAGGCTGCATAAACATCCGTTCAAACGGGTGATAAATGGACACAGCCAGACAAGACAGACCAGTTCGCAAATGTGCCAAACACATCTCGAAGCTTGCTGCGTTCATTACACTTGGTCATTCAAGACGTAGCAAAAAGCCCCTTGAAAGTGAATTTCCTACCGGCTAAAACTTAAAAGATAGTGTTACAACGTTCATGTAACACTTCATCCTCCTATGTTCCAGCTCTCACCAAAATCCAAGCAACTGCGCAATACATCATCTACTCCGGTTATGGATAGCTCAGCACAAAACATTCCCAGTGCGGTCAATTCTGCTTTTCGTGATCCACTCGGTGCAAAGTAGCGGCAGCAGGACAACTAGGAATGACTCCACCAGATGTTGGTCTGGAGAATTAATCACAAGTAATCATGAGATAACTTGATATTTGTGGATGATAACCGAAAATGCATGCAATATACAGAAAGATCTACTTACAGTCCAACAAAGACTTTAAAACAGTCATATGTTGCCCATTGCACTCCAGTAAGAGTGCCGACCATAATAATACGGAGCGGAAGACCACGAGTGAGAAGGCCCCACATCCCAAGGGTTCTTACAGCCTGAAAGTGTAGTTTACTGATCAGAACAATTTGACTTAATGCTAGAGTTGAATACCATCTGACAGTCAGATAGGTGTAAGCTATATAGTCAACATTTATGACCTTTTTATTTATTTTTTGTGATAGGACTTGCAACTTACATCTGCCACAGTGGCTCCCTTTGCATTATTGAGGAAAGACACCAGGTTGTCTGCGGGATGAGAGATAGCAGCACAGAAGACTCCAGCAATGTATCCCCCTGCAAAGCTCACTGCTAGCTGGAGTGGCTTACTGCATTGATCTTTTGGCTTTGGAACTGCATGCTTGTAGATCATCTCAACAATGGTCTCAAAGCAAGCAAATTTCACCATAGTATCTGCAAGGTGTTGGGAAAAGTAATTAGGGTGCACAACTGAACACAAGGAGGTAAAAAAGGGAAAAAGGATATTAAGATGGCTGCACAAACTGTGTTGACATGACTACATTGTCTATATAGCATCCTAGAGGAAAGTGAGCCTTGCATAGCCCTGTTAAACAATCAAGTTATTCAGTCTCATACTGTCATCCATGAACACCATACTCGATGATTATCTTTTTTTTCTTTTTGTCATTCACAAATTGTTGTTATCCTTTTCATTTTTTCTAATAAATAGCACATTGACGAGCAACTAACGAACAAAACACATGAAGAATTGAAGTCTTCACACATAGCTTTAAGCTTTAATAATAATAAAGTGTTTTGACAACTGTACCTGATCTGGACTTCTGCTACAGGGTGCAATCAATTATGTTGATCATATAAATTTGGGCTTCTTCATTGTTGTTACCATGACAATTCACTCTACTTCATAATTATGTTTCACAGTATTTGTCATATCAGCCACAAGAGTAAGCAAATAAATCAAGTAGGCCCATTCATGCTAGAGCAAGGGCTGCAAACTAGGTCTAAATTACAGATATTTGGTAGCAATGAAAATTAGACTTCTAAATTACTTGGTCCCTAGAAAAAATTAGAAGTGATGAATGGCTTATTCAATTTCATGGGCATGTTAAAATCATGTCAGTAGAATGCAACTTCAAGCCTTGAAGACACAAGAATCTCTGCACACAAAATTAGTACATGAGCTGAACAAGGGCTAATAGAAGATTCTGCTATCAAATGTTCAGCACTAATCCTATTTGTTTGGCCCATCAGCATGCACTATTCAAGCCTTGGCATGAAAATACATTAGGAAAAGATAACTGCTAATGAATTCAACTTACAAGGAACTTGGCGGCCCCAAAGAGGAAGCAGTCCTTTGTAAAGCCTGAAATTTGCACACAGCATTATAGAATGTTTTCCAAAATTTTGAATGAAACTAATTGTAACACAATCTATACAAGACATGCAGTATTTATACCCAAAGGCACCTTCGGATTGGACAAACTTTGGAAGCCCGTCGGTCAGGCACCGAGCAAATCCCGGCTGCGTCTGGACTCTAACCTTCACGGCCTCCATGGGGCAAAGAGCTACATCTGCAATCACCTCAGCCGATGCTGATGCAGCAAGGTAGATGAAGGTCTTCAACTTTTCAGCTTGCTCGGGGCCAGCAATGTCCGAGTAGCACTTTTTGAAGAACTCGTAAAACCCAAACTTGCACGCCCCCTGGCTGCTATACCCAACCAGCGTGGCCATCCAGCCTTTGAAGAACCCACCAAGACCTTGCTCTTGGAGTAGGACACCAAAGCCGGACGAAATGTCCCTGTATTTACTAGGGTCAACCTGCAAGAAGGGGGATGGAGGCAAGCAATTCCATCAGCCATTAGGGGAAGCAAGAAATTTGGACGCAGTAACAAGGGAGCCTCTCTCTGTGACCTGCATATTGCACTTCACAAGGTCGAGCGGCGTGACAGCGAGGTGGGTGAGGCCGGTGCTGAGGAGCCCGCCGAGGGCACAGGTGGCATAGAACAGCGGCGTGTGCAACTGAATCGCCAACTCCACCTTCGCCTTCTCCCCCATCTTCCCGCCCGCCGCTCCGGCTTCCTTCATCTGCCGATTGCGGACGGCGGTCTCCAACCTCCTCCCGAGCTGATCGGCGTTGGCGGCGAGCGCGGCCAAGAAGCGGTCGATGGGCACCGTGCCCGGGGAGCAGCCGACCTTGTCGCGGCTCGCCATGTGGGGACGGAAGCTGGGGGTGAGACGGGAGGGCGTCGTGGGAGGGGACGCGCATGGTAGGGGGGGAGAGGGGAGGGGACTTAGGCGAAGGCCGCGGAGGCCGGCCTTCTTCTGCCTTGCGAGCTGGGACTCCCCTCCTCTCCCCACCGCGCGCACCGGCGGCTAGCGAAGCGGCGTGCGGACAGTGCCGCGCGGCGGCGGCTTTTTTCTGGGCCGCGGACGCGAGATTCGGGTGCGGACGGCGTGTCACGCGGCACGGCACGGCACGGGACCAAAAGCCCACGTCGCTGCCGCTGGGCGGTACGCTCCACCGTAACGGGGAGCTTTCGTATTCGGGCTGGGGTTTTTCCGCCCGGAGAAAAAGATGCGACACGCGGTGGAAACTAGGGAGACAGATTGTGAAGCTTTGGTTGACGAGGTGATCTATCATTATTTTATTTATTTATTTATTTATTTATTTATAATTATTATTATTTATATACTAAAAAACGATGACATGTCTTTTAGAGTTGTTAAAAAAGATAAATATGATAGCAATTCTCATAAAAAAAAGACATCTAGCCTTTAATTTGTTGCGTCCTAATTTTAACACCTTAGATTTAATAGTTGATTTAGAAATATAAGAATCTATCTATATCCATAGTAATTATATACTTAGAGAAATATCCAACTATCAATCTAACGGATCGAACTTATAATGACTCATATTAAAAGAAAGAGTACATGAAAGTACAATCTAAATTAACAGAAATTTAGTATTAAACATAAACAAAAATTAGCGATTTGATAACTATATAACTTCCAAAGTAACATCCATAGATAACAAAAATACGCAATAATAATAAAACAAAAAATAGCAAATTAAAAAGCAGAGTTTATGTTAAGTACAATCTAAATTAGCTAAATTTTAGAATAAAAAATAAAATAAAAATTAGCAATTTGATTTTCACATGAATTTTAAAGTAACCCCTAAAAAATTAAATTAAGAATAATAATTAAAAGGAAATAGAAATTGGTTTTTATACAAATTCTAGTCTAAAACTAAAAAGAAATCTACTCAAGTATGATATAAAACATGCGTTTGGAATAAAAATTAAAAGATGATTAGATATTTGGTTTATAAATTATTTGAAATTTAAATTCCAAAAATATTAACTTTTATAAACCTATACTAGTTAGGTACTCTTAAGAAACTTTCGTATTAAGCAGAAAGATCTAGCCATCTATCTTGCAGACCCAAGTTAGAATATCTCATATTAAAAAAATCACATGTCAAGTACAATCCAAATTAACTAATAAAATTAGCAATTTGATTTCTACATGACATGTAAAGTGGCATCCATAAATAACTAAAATCCAGAATAATAATTAAATGAAATTTTAATTTTTTTCAAAATGTGTCCATGTCAAGCACAATCTAAATTGACTAAAATTCTAGGGAAAACTGAAAATTAGCAAATTGATTTTCATATGAATTTCAAAGTAAATCCCAAAAAAACTAAATCTATCTATTATATACTAAAAGTCGATGATATAAGTTTTACAATTGCTAAGCAAAAAGAGAAATAAGCTGAAAAAACCTGATAAAAAAGAAAAACATATGTCCCTCAATATAGTGGATCCAAAAAAGAGAAATAAGCTAGAAATTCTCAGAAAAAAAACAATTGTCCCTCGATTCAGTTAACACTTATTATGGTTAGTAAATGATTAAAAGTGGATGTCTTAGATAAAATAAAAAATCTTATAAGATAAGACTGCCCATTATAAATTATATATGAACTCGATAAATAGAAAGAATACTAGATGACCCACACTAAACACCATGTGCGAGAGGAAAAAAGGACATGAACGTGTAAAATAAATGAGTAAACTTCATGCATTAGAAAAAAAAAAAGTGACACTCAGCAAGGAAAAAAGAGAAACAAAAAAGATAATACATATTCTACCTACATGTGTTCCCAACAATGTGCTTGATATTACTCCGAAGAAGCTTTTGTAATAACCAGAAAGATCTAGCCATCTATCTCGCAAACGTAAGTTAGAATAGCTCAGATTAAAAGAAAGAATCTCATGTCAAGTACAATCCAAATTAACTAAAATTCAGAATAAAAATAAATAAAATTAGTAATTTAATTTCTACACGACATGTAAAGTAGCATCCATGAATAACTAAAATTCAAAATAATAATTAAATAAAATTTTATTTTTTAAAAAAAGAGTTCATGCCAAGCACAATCTAAATTAACTAAAATTTAGGAAAAATAAAATTAGCAATTTGATTTCCATACAAATTTCAAAGTAAATCCTCGAGAAAACATAATCTATCTATTATATACTATAAGTTGATGATATGAGTTTTACAATTGCTAAGAAAAGGAGAAATAAGTTAGAAATCCTGTTAAAAAAGAAAAACACCCGCCCCTCAATTTAGTGGATCAAAAAAAGAGAGAAATAAGCTAGAAATTCTCAGAAAATGAAAAGCATCCGTCCCTCGATTCAGTGAACCCTTATTATGGTTAGTAAATGATCAACAATGGATATCTTAGATAAAAAAGAAATCTTATAAGGCAATGCTATTTATTGTAAATTCTATATGAACCCAATAAATAAAAAGAATACTAAGATGACCCACACTAAAAACCACGTATGAGTGAAAAAAAAGGATGTGCATGTAAAATAAATGAGTAAAATTTATGCATGAGAAAAAGTGGCACTCAATAAGAAAAAAAGAGAAATGGAATAAAAGATAATACATATTCTACCTACATGTTTCCCAACAATGTGTATTTTACAACTTTCAAATTTGCTGCTAGAATCAACATCAATTTGATGGATTGTAATTAAAGTTGAACTATATCAACCATTAGGTATTTGAATTTTTTCGTGTGATCTACAATCATTTATTTTTCGCATATATTTTTTATTATAATCATATACATATACTACTAAATCAATTAAATATACTTCAAAAATAATGCCCCCGCAGATACACGGACCGCCGTGCTAGTTTGTGAAATAGCGACATCCTTGCAATGTCTACATGCGTCGAACTTCGTACGTACGACTTTGAATGTATCAGAAATCAAATGGTAGGCCACAACTGCTGTGAATCATGTGATGCCTCACGTGGATTTACTTATTTGACCTACGAACTTCTTATGCATTTGCTAACGTGGTTGATCTACAGCTTCTGGTTTTCCCCCACTGTGGGCACTGATGGTGATAGTTTGTTATGTTAGCAGCCACATGGAAGACCGGTCAGAGTAATGCAACAGCCCTTCTGATCAGAAGTCGCGCCTTGTGCTCGGAATCTGTTCGGTCATGGCAGCGTCAGCTTCCTCTCGCTTCATTTTTCTTTGATCATAAGTAGAGATTTCAGGGTCCGAGATATCCCATCTTCACCGAGCATCCTGGCAGTCTCGGCTGTCCCCCTTCTCCCATCGGAAGCTGGAAAACTAGCTTGTGCCCAATATAAGGCCCAAGAATCTAGTTAGGCCTCAAATGTCCAAAAGCTATGGTCAAGTGACATGGGCTAGAACTCGAGTAATCAGCCTAAAAAAGGCCAACGTGTTCGCGTCGAATTTAAAAAGGGGATACATGATTTGATAAAATGTTTTGTGATGTTTTACTGGCATGTGAAATTAAGATCTATATGTTAGTAAGATATCACGAGATATTTCAATAAAAGATAAGGTAAATCATCCATTTATCCAATTTATAATGCATTAGTGGGTGTCATGTTAGGCAAATTGGCCTGAGGCTCTGGATTCCCACTCGCTCGGCAGGACAAGAATCGGCCCCTACAGTGTGGCTGTGCGGGGAATCGCCGTGAAAAGTTGGCGCCACAGCATGATCATGGTGGCCTCCAGATCGGTGGCTGAACTGCAGCTTGCAGGACGCCGGTCCACCTACATCTACAAGCGAAGGCCTACGGGTGGGTTTTCTTAGTTTGTGGTTTATGATTTAAGTTTAAATTTTTGTATTTGGACTGTTCGTAGGAGGCATTACATATAAAAAAATAGTCACATACGATTTTGACTAATACAGTTGAATTTAATACACTTTTTATTATAATTTTTATGTTGACCTCGCCTTCAAAAAAATGTACCGTTTGAAAACTAATGACTGTAACATAAATCATAAATCATAAGTTATAAGTGAAAAAAACTCAGTATCTCACTGAACAAGGATGGATCCATGGGCCCATGGACATACAAATCTACAATTTTTCTATCAGTGATTCAGAAATAGCGTTTGCTTTGATCATAAATAGTTCTGTGACCCTGATGTGAACAGAGAACACCAGGAAGTATGCCCAGAACTGAAGCAAAAGAAAAACAGAGCACGCCCAGGCAAATTCAGAGAATCAGCGGCACTGTCGTTCTTACGGCAAGATACAGAAAGTGGACTAATTCAGAAAGCTGAATTCTCAGTATTGTTCTACTTTTTGTCTTACGAATACAACTGAATTTATATAGAATACATCAAGGATTACTTCTGAATGCTAATTGCTCTAGCTACTAAATTGGATCACAGATCCACATTAAACGGGAATGCTGACTTTGTGCAAACTGCACGTTATTGACTCACGCATTCTCTGTCCGCTTCCTGCGGCACATTCTGCATGCTTCCTGACAACTAACTCAACAACTGACGCTGCAATGCAACAAGACTCCAGTGGCACACAACTAAGATTAAGTCCAACACCTGATGAGGTGGTTTATTAAACATGTGTATGCCTTGTCTGCTGGGCAGGCAGGATTACCACCCAAAAAAAAAAACCCTCCGCCGGATGAATTCTGAAGCAAGGAGCTAAAGCGCTGCAAGAGACTTGCTCATATTCACATCCGCCAAATATTGTACAGCGTGTAATATTCAGATCACAAATTACAATCGAGTTGCACTGTACATGCACCATTTTGCTTTAACTTTCTACAGCATAAACCAATAATCACTTGAAAGAGATTGGGCGCTAGAGTTGGCAACTATCAACCTCTTGTAATCGAAAGTTTTGACACACCAATTGAATTCAACTGACAAAGCATCTAGCCATTTTTTTACCTCTGAATATGTTCGACGAAATCAAAGCTAAATCTGACTCGACCTAGCTACGATCCAAGCAACCTGCTTCCAAAATTCAGACTAGCGCACAAGCAGGCTCGACAAGGAACGAGTCGATGTAGTCAAACTCCGTCCGGACAAAGCCGCCGCTGGCCGGTGCCATCCCCACGGGCTGGAACGCTCCCTCCGACGGCACGGACAGTGGCGGCGGCGCCCACACGGACGCCGACAGCAGCCGCCGGGCCTTCCATCCTAGCACGATCTTGTTCGGCCCCGTCTCCTCCGCCGTGTACCCGTCGTTGAACAGTCCGAGGAGCAGCCTGGCCTGGCTGTGGTTGAAGCAGCTGAGCGGCACGGCCTTGAACCCGCTCCCGCGCATCCACTCCCCCCACCCGCTTCTCCCCTCGCCGTCCACTCCTCGGTACGCGCGGCTCACGGCGCCGGCGATGTTCGGGCCGAGGATGACCCGCTCCACGAGGCCGCGCACCCGGCTCTGCGTCGGGAACCCGGCCTCCAGCGAGTCCCACACCGCCGAGTACCGGTGCAGCTCCTCCATGAACCGCCCCACGAAGCCGCCCGCCGCGGCTTCGCCGGCATTCTCGTCGTCCTTCTCGGCTTCCCCTTCCTCCTCCACCATCGTCACCACCTTGGCCCCGAGCGCGGCCATGCCGGTCAAGAAAGACGCCACCGAGCCAGTGGGGCGTCTGATTGTGGTCGTCGCCGCGGCTTGGTGGAGCACGCAGTTGGCGACGAGGGTCTCCCCCTTGACCATCCGGACCGTCGCCGGCCTGAACCTCTCGTCCGAGTCCAGACGGCACTGCCCGAACGAGAAGGGCTGCCCGATGGAGGCCGCAAAGGCTGCCAGGCGCCGTCCGGCCTCCTGGACGACCCGGGCTCCGCCGCAGCAGCCGCGGGAGACAGCGGTGATGCGCAGGTGGGGCGGCGGCACACCGTCAGGGCGCGACGTCATCGCCTCCATCAGGGACGCCCACTGGATGCCTTCGGCGATGTCGTAGTCAACGACGTGCACGCGCCGATCGCCCGCCACCGCCTCGAGGATTGCCTGGTTGGCGGTGAAGTGGCCGAACTTTATGTACGGCGACATGTCCTGCAGCATCTGGAATGCCGTGAGCACGTCGCTGGTGTGGTGTTGGGACGCAGCCACAGCGGCCTGCCTGCCGGCCCCGGCCACTGGGTGTGACCCGTCGAGCAGCCCCTGGAGCGCGTCGGTGAAGTGCGCGGCGAGGCGCTCCATGTTGGACGCGCCGGCGTTGGCGCCGGTGCTGGAAACCATCTCCTTGAGCCGAACCAATATCACCCGGGCCAGCTCCCGGCTCTTGTGCGGGCCGGAGAGCGCCTCAGCGGCCGCCATGAGCAGGTGCAGCAGCCGGACGCCCTTCTCAGGGCAGTCCTGCGGGTCGTCGTACACGGGCGTGCCAGGGTTCGTGGTGGTGGTGCTGCCCGTGTTGGAGCCGTTGGAGTAGTACGGGTCGTCGGGGAACATGGCCGGGTGGAGGCCAGCGTGGTCATCTGCCGCGCCGATGAGCGCAGAGCATGGACTCGATCAGGCCGTGCAGGTCCTGGCCGCTGTCGTCAGGGCAGAAGGGACCCCAGTCGGCGACCGGGGACAGCCCATTCCAGGCGTACAGCCCCATGTCGTCGTCGAGGGAGGAGGAGGAGGGGAGGTGGTCGTCGAGCTGCAGCCGGAGACCACGAGCTCCCCGGCCACATCCTCCATCATCACGTCCATGGCCTTCCTTGTTCTCTTCTCCTTGGTGTGAGTCGAGTTAGATGCTCTGGTCTTGGTGTTACGAAATGTTTTGGCGCGCGGGAACAGGGGAGAGCGGTGGAGAGGGGGGCAGAGATCTTCTTCCAGGTACGGGAGTACACGGAAGCGGCTTATTTATATAGGGGAGGGGATCCGGGATGTGCCGTTCTGGGCAAAGCTTCTGGCACGCTCAAACACGGGCAGCGCAATTGGGCCTAAAATATTGCAGGAGACGGACGGATTTTGTTTCTCTCGTTAAACCGTACAAATCGGCGATTTTTTCCATTGCGCAGAAACTACCCACCTCTTCCTCTTTCTCAATGTAATATGTAGATGGAATAATCCACCACTCCGAGTACATTATTTTTTTAAAAAAATTTCGTTATCAAGATGTTTAGAGCTATTTAGATTGGCTACTAAAATTATATCACTAGATTCGTTATTAAAAAAATAATTTCATAGTATTGCAGTGTTGTTAACTTATATTAGTAAAAGTTTATAAAAATGTCTATTTTTCTAGGTGCAAATCACCCATGTGTGGTGGTGCGGAAACTATCACTAGATTCGTGGTTAAAAATAATTTCATAATTTTATGATTTTGTTCATTTATAAATAAAAAGTAGATGATCAAAGTACTTCATTTTTAAATACATATTAAGCGCGGTAAGCAAGAAAATTTGTTAGATTGAAGTAAAAACAGTTGAATTGGCCGATTACGCTAAAACCATCTTGAAGCACAGGAGTACCGATCTGTTTATGCTGTATTGTCCCGTCATTCTGTCAATGTCTGCCTGTTCATACGATTTATCTTGTTTTGGCATCCATCACTAAGCAATAAAAATGTTATATGATACCCTGTTTTTGTTTCTGTCCATGTTTACTTTTCTTGTCTTGTCTCTACTTTGGACTTGGATAGAACCACTAATTTGTTTGTTATGGTTTCTGGTTGCATCTGTGTACTGATGAGTTGTAGGTTACAATTGAACCAAAAGATTATCCCAACAAACTGAGTTGTGAAGCCAGCTTTGTAAGACCATATCCAATGTTGTGTTTTAGCCGATTCAAATAAGGAGAAAGAAGATATTGAATCGATTCAATATATTTGAGAAACATTTAGAATCCTAACATGGAATCGAATCAACGCATTTCAGTAGGGATTGTTTAATTCATAATACCATTAAACAACCACATGGAACTAAAAATTTGACTGCTGATATGATTGGAATTTGGTGCTTTTCAATGTAACGTGATTCCACTGTCCATCCTGCAGGTTATTTGGAGTTGGAATATGGGTAGTGCCTACACTCACCAACGCGCTAGTCCACACTCCATAAGGCTGTACATCAAGTTTGTCGACAATCTTGGTCTTCAGTTTTAACAGAAACCTAACATTTGTACTGCATTTGAATATCTTATATGCTTACTTTACCTTTCAGGAGGAAAGAACACTCTGCTGTTTGCACTTGGTTAAGTTACTCCAAATTGACAACTTGACCTCCCAACTTGCCGGGCCATGAACCACTGTTAACTTAAGCAATAATTGATGGGCCATTTTTTTTCTCTCAAGCAACTTGGCCAGTCCTTTGGAGCAAAATCTACCTAGAGCTTAACGCCTCCATCATGTAAAGTATCATCGTGCAGTTTTGGATGTTGCTTTGGAATCCCGTAATATGCCAAGGCACCCATTGGTCAACTTAATACTTATGGATCATGGGAAAGAGCCAGCACTGGCCGGCACTGGCCGGCAGTTAGCTAGCATCTATACAAAGCCCAAAACCTTTTTTTTTTCAGAAAAGATCCAAGACAAATTCCCCTACTGACATGTGGCTAGCTCCATGCATGAGGAGCGCAAGGCCTTGGTCAGAGGTACGTTCCACCATTAGTTAAACGGCAAAGCTCCGGCCGGAGGAGGCGTCGCCGTCCGTACTCCGAACGACCGAGTCGATCGCACGGCGACCGAGACATTTGCGCAAAAAAACATTCAGTAGTACAAGGCAGGGTTGCGTGCGTCCAACTGGAGCTGAGAGATAAAAATTACGTTTACATTGTTGCAAGCTATTGTTGCAACTGCAAGTCGCATCGCGATACATTGGCGCGCCGGCCGGCCGGCGACAGCGACCGGCGGCCGGTGATTGGGATCGAGCCGGGACGTCGGAGGCAATTATTGCGATCGGGTCGCCAAAAGGTGCTACGCTGCCTCTTGCGATGGGGCATCGTTTGCTTCGGTCACGAAAGCCAGTGTTCGGAGCTGGTGGGCAATAAAGAAATGCGTGGTGTTCTTGGCTCGTTCCTCGTCTGACTAAGCATACAACTAAAATCAAAGATTAAACGGTGCTGATGTTAACTCGGTTTATAATAATCTTTTGGTGGCCGCTTATGGTCGTCGTCTTGTGAATGTAGGTTTAAATTAAATTTTCCAAGTAAGCCGACCGAGAAGCTATTGGAAGAAGAATGCTAATATATGTGGTACTGACTGCTGAGTACCGAGTTGGAGTAGCTAAATTTTCGTAAGCTGGCTGACTAATTGACTATGGTCATAGTTACTAGGGTCAAATCTACCGAGTAAATAGTATTAAAGGCTTGCCCATAACCATTCTTAATTACAGTTGCTGTATTTACGTTCGATATACTACGGTACTACCACACCATGCATCTGTGACTAAGTGACTTAGTAGGTTTCATGCGTTGTACATGTCTGCATTGGTGAAGAATTGGTGAAAGAACCATATTCGGGCAAACTTCCCCAAGCTGAAAAAAGACAAAGATCGACTACGGCAGTGCAAGCAAAAATGACTACACCAATAATAACCGCAACAAGAAGCCACCAGTTCATGATCAAGGTAAGGAGAAGAAGCATCGCAACTTCGGCAAGATGAAAAAGCTCTTCCACCGCATCCTCGCCGTCTTCGATAACTTTGACTTCAGCTACATGGAGGGCTGGAGCGATGATGACGGCGAGGATGATCCGCAGAAGAATACCAAGGACGGCGACAACTTCACCGGGATATGCTTCATGGCCGACAAGAACAATATCAGCGATGATGATCTCTACAACGACTTCGATGAGGTAGGTCCTTTCTATGACCAGCTCAATGATACTTTTCTGAAGTTAGAAAAATTTTATGCTAGGTCTAGGGTTAGGTGTGATGAGTTAGAGAAGGATGTAGAGAGCTTGTTATGGGAGTTTGTTTCACTTAGATCCATTTCCTCCCGGGACGATTATGATGTTTGTTCTTCCTTGCTTAGCAATATAGAGAAACTAAGGACCTCGCATGATAGTATGATATCTGAGTTTGATTTGCTTAAGGTGAATAATGTTAATCTGTTAGCTGAATTAAAGATAACTAGAGTTATTCCTTGTTAGTCTAATTCTGCTGAGATTACAGTTTGCACCTCATGTGAGGATAAGGATAATGCTTTTAGAGATCAATATTTTGGTTGTTTGGCCAAAATATCGAAAACTACCTTAGATCAAAACCTTGACGTATGTGTGCCGCTTGAGAGGGCGATTTAGGTCAAGGTAGAGCTGGTTCGATCAAGATGAATCAAGGCTAAGGATTTAACGGATTTGACCTTATGCGTTTTGAAAAATGTGCATAAGTGAACATGTGTGAATAAAACCCGTGTATTTTGGGTTACCGGGTTTCTTCCATTGTGCTAAGTGATTAGTATCCACTAAGAGGATATGGCTGGTTAGCCCATCTATAAAAGGAGGATTGGGATGGAGACATATGGTTAACCAGCCAACCCACCTCTCTTGTGATTTATTGTTTTAGGGTTAGGGTTTTGAGTACGTGGTGTGCTCTCTATCCTCCATGGTGGAGTGGCTATAAAACTTACCTTCTTAAGTAGCAATAGATTCAATCTTTGATCATCCTGATGTCTATCTCTTTTCTTGATTGATTTGCTCCTGATTTTGGTTATTTTTTTCTCTCCTCCTTCCCTTTTTTGATCTTGTTGTGCCAAGAACGTGTAAAAAATTAAGAGAATCTCTGAGAATCATCCCCTACCCATCTAGGCATGTTGGTTGCAAGTTTATCAAGAACCTCAGTTTTGTTTGTTTTTGACCTTCCAAGTACCCATCTTCTGCCCACAAGCAAGTCTTGATCATTGATTTGGTTTTTGTTCGGTTTGGATGCAATCTTGCTTAAAACTCAAAAATGTCTGAATTTTTACATCGGTTTTTATGATCCATGGATGGAATAGGTTCGTGAGACCTTAAGCAAGGTGTGTACAATATTTCATGGCTTTTGGATCATCTAATCAAAAGTTGCATGAGTTTGAAATCTCGCACCGTGTTGATTTTACTGTTCATAAGCCTAAAAACACTGTTCATAGCGGCCAGACCTCCAAATTGAGGTTAGACAGCCCCTGGAGGTCAGACCACTCCTTTGTTGGCGGTCAGACCTCCAGGAGCTAAGTTCTTTAAGATTTTGTGTTCTTGAGTGATTAACTTTAGATTTTTGGCAATGAATTTGATTCTCAGTAAGTCTGTAGTTATTTGAGAATAAAATCTAGGATATTTGAAGAAATTTTTAATCTACATCATTCCCCTCTGTTGCTTTTTCGGTCCTACAATTGGGATCCCTGTCAACCTGAATTCCATTTGTTAAGACTTATGAGTTTATTCTCTTCAGAAGAAATGAAGAATGTCTAAGAGTTTAGTGGATTCTTTGCATACAAATTGTGATTATATGTTATTGATGGCCAGAGACCAGGATAGAATTCTCAATCTATTTCAAGAACAAGACATATTCACATTCCTAATTCGGCCACTTCTGTAGTTGGCTCCAAAGTCCAAACCCCCCTCCGTTTCCAGCACCGGTTGCCAACCTGACGGTGACGGCACTACTATAAGATAGATAGCAGATAGCTCCCAGTTTGCGAGCATGAGGGCTGAACCCTTCTGCTGTCTCTTCTGGACAATGCTGTCCAAAACGGTAGCATATGCTCAGCATAAACTCCAGGCATATGCTTAAGCTTAACCTCCTGGTTACATGAACCTTGTTGCTTCTTAATCCTAACATGATATACTAGCTTAATACATGACCACAATAAAGTGGCTTTTTGTCACGGCATGGATCTGTAGGATACCAAGAATCAAATGGTGATAACGTTAACATGCTGGACGGTGCCATCAGCAAAGACATTGCTTTGTTTAATTTTCTAATGATGTCGCATGATACATGGACGATGCTTCAGTAAGCAAGGTGAATGATTAATTGATTGTGGTTGTGGAAGCGACCTACGAATTCAACGGGCTTCGACTTGCTCCTACAATCCTGTCTGGTTGATACTACCTTTGGGCCTCTTCACATTCAGCTACCTCAGTTGCAGTCTTTGCTCCAGAATTGCTTCCATCTTCTACTGAAACAGAGAGATAATCTTGATCAAAATTGCGCCATTTTTTTAATACCACATGTTTCATGACTGAAATTTCCCTCCAGGATTCAGACATATGCACCTTTCACTCAGGGAAACCAGGTAAGATGGATCCAATTTCGATAACATAAACCAGGTAAGACTGTATCTAGTGCCGCTCATCTGAAACACTACTACATCTGTTCAGACTTCAAATCACTGAGCCTCTTTAAGCACGCTTCACAAATCTGAGCGTTAATACCATGCTACAAATTCTCATTTGTCTTAGACAGTAGGTGTAGCCTTGGGCCCCTGATTACTAATCATGGAGTTTTTGTTTATCCCTCGCTACTAGTAGTGGCAACCAGACTGTAGCAGCATGCGCAACAAGTCCAAAAAAAGTGGCTCGACGTCGCTAGCCACGCTCTCTTGGGCCGTCGTTTTTGTTTTAATCGAGGTCTCCATCGTAGAAATGGTGGTTGGAGTTGGAAGCCAATTAAGAACTGAAGCACCATGTGTCCGAGCTGACTAGACCCAGGAAAAGGCGTCACGGGTTATCAAATTAAACGATGGCAGATTAGGAGAAGCTTATTTCTCTGAAGAAAGAAACTTCAGGTTTTAGAATCATAGAAGTGCTTCGCCATTCAGCTCTGTATTGTTTTCTAGGGCCTGTTAAAGAGGAGTTTAGCTTGAAATTAGAAGTGTGGCAGGTTTAAGGTCCATCCAATAGGAATGTTCTTGATGTCTCCTCCTAGGAGCACTAGTAATCGGCCATCTATGTGAGTTTCTTTGGGAAAACTCTATCATTCGCCACAGGGTATAGCATTAGTAGGAGCAGATGATTCTTTATCAGTTTAAGCATTTACGTAAGCATTTTTGCTGCATTCCATGTCAGCTATTATGACAAGCTAGGCGCCTGATAAAACCAAAATAAGATGCTAATCTCTTATATAATAGCTGTAACGTGTTTCATGCCATGCCATGCCTAATCATTAATTGGGGAAGACGCAAATTCGCTCAGCAACAACACAACGTTTTCTGAATGTTTGCATCGAAGAGACTAATCGTCACAAGAACATACAAATTAAAGTAGGACTCTGTCGAGTGACAGCTGTAATGTGTTTCCTAACATATGTTGGGGGAAGACGCATAGACCCACAATGTGTTTTGTCTAAGGAAGCTACCAATATGACACAATAGTTTTCAGGTGCGAACTTGCTAAGCAGAAACAAGTTGAAGCAAGCAATACCATCAGAGACAGTACTATTGTAAGAAACCAAACACATTTATAATGATCTAAAACCATGTGAAGCAAGTAGCTAGTATACCACCACGAACAGCAGAGAAGCTACATTTGCCTGCAAATCTCACAGATTTGTCCTGAATTTTTTTAGATCATGACGCAGAAGATTCTTGCTCAGCAGTACTCTAAGAAAGGGTAATTATAACCGATCGAAGACAAGCCATTGAGTCTGGCTAGCTCCAATCCAATCGTTGTGTAGTAGTAGTTGAAAGCTTGTAGCCACTACTGCTGATGCTACATGCTACTTGGTAAGGGACCAAGCATATCATAATGCCAAATTAACCTGTTAAGTATCGCTTGACGACATGCCAACAACTTTTTGCTCTTCCTCCAACTAGCATCTAGCTATATGGAGGAGCGTTTCTTCCGCTACGCGCCCACTTGCTACTCATAAAAGAAATGCAATTTGCGATTATAAGTTTCCCTGGCTCGCTTGGAGGCGTCAAGATACCAAACCCACTTCCCTGTTCACAAGTGTTTTCAGGGCAGCGTGAAAATGATGCGGTCAGACAGGTATTGTCGCCGTGTGTCAGGGTTAGGTTCGGCCAAGACGAGAAACGGAATTGGTGAGTTGTTTGAGACCAGCTCAGTACTTCAGCGTAGTTTAATGGGGGTACTAACTCGTCATGTCATAGCAATCTTTTTGACATGTCAGACTGACACGACTCACTATTACATAAACACTCCCTCAAATACATAAAAACAAGTCATTTTAGACATAGACACATCTCTAAAGTACAACTTTAACCACTAATTACTATTATAATATATTTGTAAAACTCAATAAAATTATAATATTATAAAAGTATTTTTCAAGACGAATCTATACATATGATTTTTATATATCTAATTTGAATATTTAAAAAGATATCGATAGCCAAAGTCTCTAAAGTTTAACTATATGTATTTTAAAATGATTTGTTTTTGTAAACCGGTGGGAATAATTCAGTAGACGGTCTTTAATCGTAATGGCTATATGCAAACATTTCAAACGTGATGGGTTTGCTATGGGTACAACGACGGCCGTTTAGAACGCATGTTTTTCTCCTCATTCTGGCTAGATCAAACCGTTTCGAGTGAAATTCTTGTGTTCTAATAGCTCGCTCTTTTGAGCTGAAAAATATGACTTATAGCTAAAATTATACTATAGCTGGTTGAAATTATACTGTAGTTGATGGTGGTTTTTTTGGCGTAATTAAATTTAAAAAATTTAAAATAAAAAAATATATTAGCACATCACGAACAATACAAATAAATATAAAAAAAGAACTAGCAAAAAAGCTAAAAAAACAGAAAAAACGAAATTTAAAATAATAAAAAAATAAATTAAAAAATAAAAACCGAAGCCAAAATTAACAGAGTCTAAAGAAACAATGCATCGGTACTTAAACCTGTGAGCCACTTTCCTCTGCTCCTAACGCTATACGGATTATTCTTCATAAAAAAGGGGTAGAAATCTACAAGTGCAGACAGCGTATAGGTGCAGGAAGGAATCTTGGAAAATACGAGAAGGCGCAGTTTTTTTTTTTTTTTTTGGTGAGAGGAGAAGGCGTATATCTGGCTTGGGCCCTTTTGTTGCGCGCGTACTGGGCTGGCCCTGTCTGTCCAAAGTGACTGGCACCACTACTCCAGGTCCAGGAGCACTCGTCTCGGCAGCGGCCGGCTACTCGACGCAGCTCATCAAGATGCTCCTGAGTTTCTCTGACCTGTTAAGATGCCGCAACAACGTCGGTTGAGCGCGCCTATGGCAGGTAAACAAACACATGGCATGCATCGATCGGTAGGTCTCGAAGCTTGCAGATCAGCTTATTGTACCAATCAATTCCCAGGGAAAAAAAACTCTCGCGTTTCAAACGAGGCCTAAACGGCCATTGTGCTGCATATTGCTGCGTGTACCAGTACCATCCCCGATCAACTGCTACGAACCCTGATCAAGCCAAGATCAGATGGTTCATGGCACAGTCACAGCGAGAAATAAGATCTCGCTAGGTCTCTGTGCAGAGCTTGTAGCAGGCTGCAGCGCGGTCATGATACTGGCTTCCTCTGGAGAGAGGCAAAAGGGGAGAGAGAGAGAGAGAGAGAGAGAGAGAGAGAGATGAACCCACTCGATGGATCCTGCACTGCACCTGCGCCTGCTTCCTTCCGTGCCAAGCTACGGACGAACCACGCATATGCGCGCGCTCTCGCTCCGTCCTTCCATGTGCAAACGTGATGGAAAGTGCCCAGCTAGCTAGCTATGTTTCGCTGATCTTTCTTCCTTTTCCCCGTGTACAGAAACACATAGATAGAGCCCACAGGTATGGGTTTTCTGTTGTTTCTTTTGCGATGATGGAAAGATGGAAACAAATTGATCGCCACCCACCGATCAAGAAAAAAGGATGTTTTCTGTTAGCTTCAGATGCGTCGAGGCGTGATCGATGCAGCGGGTAGCAAAGAGCTACGCACGCACGCAAGATAAATAAGGATAATGGATCGCATAATGCATAGAAGACGATACTAGAAAAGAGTCCTTGAGAACTGTTGGGTTACAGTAACGTACTGATCAGATATGAAAGGATCTGACTGTTGAAAATTGCACATGACACCCCTTTTTTGTAAGAGGGAGTCTTGATATATTTAATTAAACATGTAACATGAAATGTTACATGTTGACACTGAACATCCATTTTATTTCAAGTCAGTTCTACATCCAAGCTTTTATAAGTAATTCAAAAATCACGCGATGACTCAGAAAATAAAGAGAGGTAGCCCAAGTTCTAGTCTCCGCTTTTCAAGTCAGTTATTTTTCACTATTTATAATTTCGTCTTTTTCAACTTTTGGCTTTTATTCTTTTTTTGCCGTATTCGTTTCGTTGTTTGTGATGGGCTAACATATTTTTATATTTTTAATTTTTAAATTTAATTATGTTAAATAAGCCTCTGTCAAAAACCACCACAGGTAGCCCAAAAATAAGCCAAAATGATCACCACCTAAACACAAAAGATGTCTGATGAAGTCTTGAGTACCAACGAGTAGGTTTGATCAAAGGCTATAGAAGAGGAGGTTCCATTTCATGGAGTAAACCATAAGATATGTACAAGGGGCTTGCGGAAGAAGATTTTTTGCAGGCGGTACTGCAACAACAATTCATCTCTCAGGTTGAAGCACCAATTAAAATCTGAAGGCATTTTGCTTCCTCTAATTCTATTGGCCTGATAAATGTATGTCAGGTCTCTATAATAGAAAAAAAGAATGTTGAAACAAAACCGAGGGTAACAGAGAACTCCGGTTACCGACGGCCGGAACTTTTCCCATGATCTCTACAAAAACCGCTCAGATCCGGTCGACTTCACCTCCCGTAACATCACACGAAGGCTTTTTAAGCCCAGAAGTCACCTGGAATATTGTGTTGATTTCTAGTTTTAGTTTTTTTACTTGTTATTTATTTTTTTATTTTTGCTTTTTTTTATTTTTCTCTATGTATTATCTATAAATATATAACAATGTTTTTATTTTTTAATTAAAAATTAAAAAATTAATAATCATTATAATATAATTTTAGTCAGTAGTTAGAAGTCGTAACCATAAGCTGCTTAGAGCGGATATTTGCAGCATCTGGCTTTGGCATTATTACCCCGTAAAACCGTAGATCCACTGTAATGCCACATGAACATAATCAATGGAAGGAGCGACTCTCCCCCTCCCGAATAAGGAATACTAGCACGTTATCATCCTGATCACTTGCCGTGGGGAGCAGAGCTGCAGCCACTTTACACCGACATATCTACAGATCGAGGTACTCGATCATCGCAGTGTCAGCTTTATTTCTTCTCTTAGGTCCCACTTTTCTCATGTGGCCTGATACGTACGTAGATACATGTATACATACATGTATACGTATATATATATATGTATATCTATACATATGTATATATATATATATATATATATATATATATATATATATATATATATATATATATATATATATATATATATATATATATATATATATATATATATATATATAGTAAGGCGAAATGGGACTCTAAGAAGTCCGGGCACCTAACCTATCAACCGTCCGATCGCATTGAGATGTGTTAGTTTATAGTAGGTATGAGAATAACGGGTAAACCCATTAGCAATTGAAACGGTAGCATCCTGATTTGAACGACAGCATCATGTTTTACTGTTAACCTTAGTATTCAACGACAGCATCTTGATTGTAATTGCCATAAATATCCAGCGATTTCATTGAGTCGTCAATCATGGTTTGCTAATTAATGTGCCATTAATTTGTCAATCTCGCACACAAATTTCCTGCTGAAGTAATGATTTTTTTCATTGTACATATAAATTTAAAAGTCTGTGGTGCATGCAAAACGAGTACTAAACTCAAAAATTGAAAAGTCTGTGGTGCATGCAAAACGAATATATGATGAATCATGTTATCATAACGAGTATTATACTCAAAAAATACTTTTAAGTGGTGGACTTACTGCATAAGAAAAATTGTGTTAACTTTCACTAATTTTTATACACCGTACAAAATGATTTTGAGCGCGAATTCGCACGTGATGTTAGCAGTTAAGGTGAGAATCTTATGTGAATATTTCAACTCAATCGGACAACAAAAAACTATCTTAAATAGTTGATGGAGGCGAACGGCATAGAAAAAATGTGTATGTTGACTTCCATTATTTCCAGTAATTTTTAGACGCCGCACGGAATGATTTAGAGCGGCGAATTCGCACGTGATGTTAGCAGTTAAGGTGAGAATCTTATGTGAATTTTTCATCTCAATCGGACAACAAAAAATGCTATCTTAAATGGTTGAAGGAGACAAACGGCATTGAAAAAATGAGTATGTTGTCTTACATTATTTTCTATAAGCCGCGCGGAATGAATTAGGGGGGCAAATTTCTACGTCATGTAAGCGGTTTAGGTAAAAATCTTATGTGAAATTTGTACATAATACTAGGAGTTAAGGTGAAAAATCTTATGTGAAATTTGTACATAATACTAGGAGTTGAGGTGAAACAAATTATGTAAAATTTTCATATTATTCGAGCAACAAATTCTCGTTGAATGGTCCCCGAAATTGTCTGGACTCCTTGGTGTCCCATGCCGTTTCAATTGCTAGTGAGCGTGCTATTGAATGGTACATGAATTAATTAAGACGAAGGTATATACTCACAAATTAAGGATTTGAAAAGAAAATGGTACGTTCATTAGTTGATACAACAGCCGATAAGGAAAAAATCAATACATTTATACTCTATTACATCAGAAATGCACTTATGGTATATGGATTTTTGTAGAAGAAATTTGTGCTTAAAAGTGTTACGCTCAAGTCATATACAATAAATTCCTCCATCATATACCATACATTTCTAAAATGAGTATATACTCACAAATTATCTAAAAAAGGTATATACTCAAAAATAGATTCAATTTACCTATTAACCAAAAAATCAAAAGAAAATCCCAACGTACCATCATAAAAAGGAAACAAATTGCCTTACCATCATAAAAAGGAAACAAATTGCCTAGTTCAAATAATTGCCTCAAGAATTTATTGTCAACCGTATGAATGATTTATGAAAGCAACCTCACTTACCAAATCAAGATTCTCTAACGGGTTGGATCTCAAGTTATATCTAGAAATATCTATCATAATTTGCACGAATTTCAGAGCGATCAGATGGTTCTTAGGAGTGGTGCCTGGGCACCATAGAGCCCTCATTATTTACATATATATATATATATATATATATATATATATATATATATATATGTGTGTGTGTGTGTGTGTGTGTGTGTGTGTGTGTAAAATAATGAGTGCTCCTTGGTGCCCGGGCACTATAGTCTAAAATAGGTATGTATCATATGTGAAAATTTTTAAAATTTCTTGGATGTCAAGTTTAACTATTCTACTAACTAGTTCAAACAAGTTTGAACTAAATTTCGAATTGTAGTTGCTTTTTTTTAAGATAGTTTGATTGTAGGTATATGCTGATTATATACCTACAATCAGCAAAGTATGTGATCTAAATTCGTTCAAAACTTTGAATTTGAGTATATTTTTTCAAACTTATACATTTCATTTGAATTGTTATAGATGAGTATATACCCTAAAACTGATATTTTCAAAAAATATACCCGAATTTAGATGGAATTGATGCATTTGAAATCATGGTGCCCGGGCACCTTGGTGTCCCATTTCAACGTCATATATATATATATATATATATATATATATATACACACACACACACACGTGTATATATTTAGTTGTGTTAACTAGTGTGATCCTCGCCACTAGGGTCTAATTGATCACTAAGCTATGTGACAATTTCTAGCTAATAAATCAGGCTTTGAAGTCAAAATTAATCTTACTGATTCTAAAGACAATTAGCAATGAACATTAACAGTGAACTACTGACAAATAGCAGCACTAGTTAACACAAGTAAATTGCTCTACCAAGGATGTTTAGAATTGTTTCAATTTAATAATAGAATGGAATTGACATTAACTCAGCTCGCAGCCCAACTTATGAACGCAAATTGTCACATGAACATCACTGTGAGCAATTTTATCACCGAGCAATCACAAAGCCCACAAACTACCATGCAAAGTCCTCCCAGTGCTAGTACTACTCACAGATTTCAGAGATCATAAACTAAAATTATATTTACACGACATCATAAACTAAAATTATATTTACACGACAAACTTATGCACGATAGTAACAATAGAATGTAAATAAAAGCTCACTGGGCGATGGCAATCCAAGAGAAGGCTGACAGGCAAGGCTCGTCACAAGTAGGGGTGCAAACGGATCGGATTCAGACGGTTATTATTGTTACCATATCCTAACCCATATTTTTTCTCCGGATTCGGTACCAATCGGATTCTGTACTAATCGGATTCGGTGCCGGATCGGTCGGGATTAACCCGAGCCGTTTGCACCCCTACTTGTTTGTAAGGAATGCATGCAGTACAACAAATAGAGTAGGAGGACGTACTGTCAAGAACTTGATGTTACTACTTAATAGCTGATGTGGAAGATTTTATTTACCATTGCAAAAGAAAATGAAACGTCAAATAGTAGCACTAACCTGAAATCAAACTTGAAGACGTATCAGATTCGGACGGATATTGCTGTTACCATATCCTAACCCATATTTTTTCTCCGGATTCGATACCAATCGGATTCGGTACTAATCGGATTCGGTGCCGGATCGGTCGGGATTAACCAGACCCGTTTGCACCCCTAGTCACAAGGACAATATCCCAGAATACCAATCACTCTCGTTATGCCAAGATATCATCACAGAGGTTCATGGAGATACAATGCCCAACTTCACAATCTGGAACTTACCAAATCATGAAGTTGAGATGTAGGTATTGCCGCACAAAGCCAACGGGAAGTGTATGAACTGGTCACACAACACACAACAGATGCCATGCCTAGAAACCAGTAAACAACCGCACGACAGAGAACAAGAACGCCACAACCCGGCGAGCTCGCAAAAGCAAAGTTGTCAAACCCTCCCAAAAACCAAATCCCCACTGGAAGTTTTGGATCGTCTGGTGAGTTCTTGAGTTCTGTCGCTTCCCCAAACTCTCCCATCTGGATTTTAAAGGCCAAAGAGGCTAAAACGCACCGGTAAGGATTCAGCGACGCAAAGGAAGGGCAGTGATGAGCCTTTCGCCCGAGAGATCAGGGAAGAGAGGGGATAAGGCAAGCCTCCATATCTGATTCGGCTCACACAGCCTTATCTCTTCTTCTTCCCTCTCTTACAAGTGGGCCCCACTAGTGATTTTGTTTTCCCTTTATTTCCTTAATCCGAAAATGAGGGAAATTACCAAAATAGCCTAACAGGGGTGCGGCTGCGTGATGGACGGGCTTGCGGTGGCGGCCAAGTCATCGACGGGAGGGGAGGATTAGGGATTCGGGAGGACGGGCGGAGAGAGAAGGAGTTCATGATTGGGGAATGAGGATCGATCGGATCAGGATGGGAGGTATATAGCGCATGCAATGGTGCCGATTGGCCACTAGACCTTCGTGGGTCGGTGGCATGGCATGATCGCACAAGCCAAACGAGTCGGCTCGAGCTCAGCTCATTTTTCTGGTGAGCTAGACAGTGGGCTTGGCTCGGTTCAAAAGGTCATGAGTCTGAGCCGAGCTGGCTCGCAAGTGTGGAGTTACTTTTCCAGCCCTAGTGTGTACACTGCACAACCCTTTCCCACAAGAGTCCAGTCTCCACTGCACTATAAATCGTCGCTCTCCCTGCCCAGAGAGATCTAAGCAAGCGAGCGCGTGGCAGTGCGTATCATATAATGGTCAAGAACCCGAGCAAGTACATCGCCGCCGCGACTGCCGTCTCAGACGCATGCGCGGCCAAGCCGGAAAGCGGTGGTGGTGGTGGCGCGGCGCGTAATGCGGCCGCGTCGTGCAGCGGCAGTAGCAAGAGGATGGTGAGGCAGTACAAGGGGGTGCGGATGCGGAGCTGGGGGTCGTGGGTGTCGGAGATCAGGGCGCCGCACCAGAAGCGCCGGATCTGGCTCGGCTCCTACGCTACCCCCGAGGCCGCCGCGCGCGCCTACGACGCCGCGCTGCTCTGCCTCAAGGGCTCCGACGCCGTCCTCAACTTCCCCTCCTCCTCGTCTCACCCCGTAGATAATCTCCACTCGGACTCGGTGGTGCCCGACATGTCCCCGAGGTCCATCCAGCGCGTCGCCGCGGCGGCCGCCACGGCATTCGACGCTGGGATCTTCGCCAGCGTCGTCGACGACAGCTGCTCTTTCAGCGCCGAGGCGACGACGCCGACGTCGGCCTCGCTGTCGACGCTGAGGAGCCGTGGCGTCCAGGAGCACGCGACGCTGCCCGAGGGTGAGGAACTGTGGACCGAGCCGGACGCGTTCTTGTCGCCCAAGTTCATGGATGTAAATGTAATGGCCGGCAGCGCCACGCCGTTCTCGTCGTCGTGGGAGGAGCCCGAGGAGGACGGCGAGCTCATGAGGCTGTGGAGCTTCTTCTAGGAGATCGAGCACACTGCACTGGACAGGATCAACACTGATCCTGTGATCCATGCATGCATGTTTCCACTGATTCTTCTTTTTCTTCTCCTTTTGAGCATTGCGAGCTAGTCCTTACATGAATTCTCTCTCTAGCCTGGTTTCGGCCATGGCTTCTTCCATAGATTCTTTCCTGTGTGTGTTTTTTTCTATAAGATCATAAGATGAATTTACCTAGTAGTGCGTACTACACTGTAAGGATTGATGACTGATGAGTGACTGAGATCGAGCGAGCATTGGATACTGGTTGGATTTGCTACGTCTTGTTTTAATTATTCTCCTGATTAGTTAATTTAATCAGAAAGCGCTCGGGAGGACGCGCTTTGTCTCTCCTGCAGAGGCTTCGTGTTTAAGCAGCCTGCAGGCTAGCTAGCTGTACTGCTCTGCCATGCCCTGTTCTTTTCAGCTTCTAAAAGCTGCTTTTCGACTTTTCTACAGTAACTAGCTTCTAAATAGAGTATTTTTTTAAGATAGAGTCTACTAGTTAATTGTAGTATATACTTTACTGATTTCATTTATATCAACAAAAATCGCACGTGAATTTCTGTTACTCTGTAATCTCTCGTACAAACAGCCCAAAAATCATAAGCCGCAGCCAAAAGCCACAAGCCGCAGCCAAAAAGAACAGGCCCCTTTTTTTGGTGTTGTAAAGGTGAATACATACACTGGTTTCCATCTACAGATAGATTCTAGCGTACCGGGCTACCGGCCCGTTGTTTTCCCGTTCTCCTCCGTAAACTTTACAGAAATTTCACGAAAAGCAATTCAATTCTTATAGAAATCGAGAAATATTCACGCATTCCGAACGGGACATTTAGGTTTCATGCCTTCGTACGTGTGCCTAGTTAATGATTTCCAATCTGTTCACACCGTTGTCGCTTTTTTAAGCATGGTAACTCAGTACCTGCAGTGTGAAAGGAAGCAGTGGTAAAACTTTGAACAACCAGGACACGTGTCCATTCGATGTCTTGTCTTTAATCGAATGGTAAATAAGTTGACCTCGCAGCAAATCGGGAATACAGACAAGCATGCATGTTCTGGAACCTGATCACACGTATACTTTGAACTTCTTTTATCGAATCAAAACTAGCAGCCTGTTGCCTTTCTTTAAAAATATTTAGGGAAAAACAAGCCAAAGAGCAAAATAATGCCAGAAACCTTTTGCAGATCTCAATAGTTCTAATTGTAGATCTCTAATATGCTTGATCGGAATCGACACGAGAGGTATATAGTTCCCTAAAATTAATGTCCATCGAAGCCCACAAAGTTGCTGAAGACACTTCAAAACTCGACTTAAATAATTCATACAAGTGAAATTAGATAGCAACGAGAAAAGACACCTGAATACCTCATTCTGTGTCTTCCACCGGGTACTTGGTTCATATCCATAACCGAATCAAACAAATGTTGTTGTTTATTGGAAAATCGTCAAAAGGATGAGAATGGTTTTCTTCGAAAGAAAGGTGATCAACCCACGGACTGACATAACTGGGG
Source organism: Bonia amplexicaulis (assembly GCA_036346245.1). NCBI lineage: Eukaryota > Viridiplantae > Streptophyta > Magnoliopsida > Poales > Poaceae > Bonia > Bonia amplexicaulis. The sequence goes on along the minus strand of JAYGGG010000214.1, from coordinate 8,046 downwards.
TGGATGCGCAGATTAAGAAACAACATAGCTCATACAACTTTCATGTCGTTTCCTCTGAATATACTTTTTGGCACGAATACTAGCTTCACTTATGGAGATTCTAGTTGCATAGTAATAGTTCGCAAAAAAAAAAGTGTTCACGGCAGAATCAAACTTACAACAAAGTCAAGAACCAAGGATCAGTGAACAAACGTTTGGCTCCAGATATAGCTTCAGCAGAATGAATTTTGATCTTCCTCAATACTAAATCTCTGCATTCTAGTTTCATGCCTGTGCATTTGTGGCTTCAAGAGCCGCAGCATTTGTGCTCAGGGGAAATATGCTTTTCTGTTTTGTGACCGGTTGTCACCTCTTGGTATAAGAATGAACTGCAAAAGGCAATGTTTTCCCTGAATTTCGCTGGTTCAACCAGACTTGATCAGCAATTCATGCATGCTCTGGCTGACCTGGTGCTTCATCCTGAAGTGTCTTCTGATGATCAGTTGGATCATCCGCAGTTTGTAGGGTACTAGTGTTGCCTACTTCTGAATCAGGAGTTTCATTTTTAATGTCATCAGAAGTCTCAGGCTCCTCAGAAACCAGAAGATCAGATGTTGTTTCCATGCTCTGAACAAGAGGGGTTTCAGGGCTGACACCCATCCCTTGTGAAAGTGCTACATACCTAAGTACTAGTTGCTTGTAAGAGTTCAAAAGGTTTTCTACATCAGCAACTGTCAGATCACCAGCACGGGCAAATAGGAATGGGTACTCCTGGAATTTGTTGTTCAGGTCATCATCCTTGAGAAGCTCAGTGGCTCCCTTCTTCTCTAAATCAGAAATAGATTGCACCCTCTCAACTGGTTTACCATTCACATCACTGTCCCTTTTCATGTCCTGGCCTGGGCCCTCGACATTATCTTTCAAAGATAGGTTGACATCAGAACTCCCATTAGCTTTCAGTGTTTGTGATCTATGCTCCCGCACATCAAGATTGGCTTGATTATCCTGGTTTTCTGAGCCAGCTGATAACCCCAACAAGCGTTCCCTTGCCCAATCCATCTTCTTTTGGAAATCTAGTTCATCCATGGATAATGATTCCGCATCAATGTTCCAGATGAAAGACTCAGCAGATAGGATGTTTGTAAAAAAATATTGAGCCTCTGACACCAGTCGTGATTGGCGTCTATATCTCTGTATGTATAATAGATTTGAGTGCAACTGTGGAGGATTAGCCTGCATTAAGAACGACAGCTGCTTAATTTCTGTTGGCTACCTTAATTTTAATATAAATCACATAAAACTATTTACACATCAATTTTTGAAGCCCACAACAAAGGATCATAACATTGTAGCCCAGATAAAAAGACTAGTCAAGCAACAGAATCATGGCACAAGGGCATCTTTGCCAATTACTGTTTTAAGCTAACTGCAGTAATTCTAGAAGCACTGAATGAAAAACCTTGGCAGGCCAAATTTGAAGGGCACAGGTGTAAGAAACTCTTACAGGTCACCCGTTAGTTAAGCAACTCCTTCAGGTGATTGACTTAAAACTAAACTGATAGGCATACAAGATGCTCTGATCCAAAGTCCTTATTGATCATTTGCCGCAATGTTTCAAAAGCAGGTCCTTCAAAATGCGGACTAGTAGGATTGCTATTGGAAGTTTAATTATGCTTTAAGTGGATCCTAACTAGAAGTTATTGCTGGTTTTTTATTATTATTTTAGTAGGATTCTGGATTGATGGTACGTAGAACGATTGATGAACTGTTGCCTGTGGGGAGATACTAAGTCTTGGTTGCCCTAAGCACATGTACATGACAAGGTTAGTGTTGGTCTCACATTCAACAAACGAACACACTACAACACAAGCTTGCTATTAGGTTGATAAATATGAAGACCGTATCAGAGATACAATGTAAGAACAAAAAGCAATGAAGAGCAACAGCAAAGCTAGGCTGCACAGTGCACTGACACCTCTACTAAGGGGCATGCCGCGTGTGACGTGTCCAAAACATCAGATACCATCACACCAACACTTTGCTTATACTTTTCCGACATATATCAAAGTCAAGCCAGATCTACCAAATTGTCAATACCATGTGGGCATGTTGACACTTTGTCGGTTCCATGTCAAAGGGGGCAAATTTTCTTCCTTCAACGCAGCACTAACAACTAAACATAATAATGTTAACAACGGATATTTCATTTCCAAAGACAGGCTTCCTAATAAAATAAACTATCACCAACCATCAACCCGTACTTGTACAAGCAGGGAACCATACCTTTACGGTGACATAAATGAGGACCGGAAGGAATTCATCAGCTCCAGGGGGGTTTTCATTTGATACAATTGAAGCATTCAGAAGTAAGTTATTGATGACTTTACAGCAGTTCAGGATGCAAGCAAGCTTATCCCTTGGAGCCTTATACATGTTTATCTTCTGCAGCTCCTTCTGTGCAAGCTGTACACACACAACAAAATAAGAACAAATGTTAGTGAAGAATATCTATATGAAGAGTGAGCCAGTGTTATGCATGCTACTGGAAAGATGTCATTAGGTGATAAATGTGAAATGGCAAGTGTAATAAGTGGGCAGAGTGACATTCAATTCAAATGTTAGCATTATAGTTTACAAACATATTTCACGTGGACAGGTCCAACAGGTTTAATCCAAGACGCAAGTAAAATGCTACCGTAGCTCAATTTCAGCTAGAAAATTTCATCCGTACAGCCTGCTGTCAAGAAGTGCTGCAACACATCCACCGAAATCCAAAATTTTGATGTAAGAGAGGAAGTTAACTTCCATACCAGCCATGATATCTCGTTCTGATATTCTGGTTTTATATCCAAGTTTTCAGGCCTTATAAACTGCTGTAGCAAAGACATCTTTTCAAAAAGTTCTTCATCACTCTTCACATCTTCTGGGACCGAAGCAAATACCCGATTAAACAGCTTTGTCATAACATATTTCTCAAGGCCCTAAATGCACAGAACAAGCCAAGCCAAATATTGTTATACAACAGAAAGAATAAACAGAGTCCAGACATACAAGGAATGTACGGCATATAACAGGATGAAACGACAAAACTATTAGTATGTAAAGTTCTAGAGTAATTAGTAACAAAAAAGAATTCACCTTGAGATAATATTTACCGCATTGGGTTTCAACTGCATATTATTTGAACAGCAGCACAACTAGTAGTAGAATAGATTAATACTTGGCATGTAACAGTTAACAATGCTAGTCTTAATCAAATAATACTAGCACATGAATTTTGTAAAATTTCACAGCTCAAGTGAAGTTTTGACATCAAATACTGTTCTATTCAGAAGGAAGGAATCACCAAAATTCTCAATGTTCTTAAAGAGTCGACATATTTAAATTGTAAAGCCTAAGCTAAAAAAATTGTTCATCATCAAAATAAAATGATATCTAGTTCATCATACTGTCAAATAAAATTAGCCAAGGTCTTAGTCAACCATGTCAAAAAGTACAGCCAACAAGGTCCAAAATTGAATCAGATACTTAAATGGCATCAATTAAAATCCAAGATGAAAGAATATTGTGTCTTTTATTTATAGAAAGATCATAAATTTCTTATCAGTCAGTGCCTCAAGCTAAAACACAGTTAAGATGACTTAAGAAAATTTGCAATCAGCTAATCAATATGAAGATAGAGCTTGCATATGCAATGTTGATCCTCATCAAAATAAAATGATATCTAGTTCATCCTACTGTCAAATAAAATTAGCCAAGGTCTTAGTCCAACCATGTCAAAAAGTACAGCCAACAAGGTCCAAAATTGAATCAAATACTTAAATGGCATCAATTAAAATCCAAGATGAAAGAATATTGTGTCTTTTATTTATAGAAAGATCGTAAATTTCTTCAGTCAGTGCGTCAAGCTAAAACACAGATAAGATGACTTAAGAAAATTTGCAATCAGCTAATCAATATGAAGATAGAGCTTGCATATGCAATGTTGATCCTCATCTCTCTAGATATACAGTATTATTAACAGTACCACAGAACAAGTAAATTACCTCACCGGCACTCTCTAGTTCTTCTTCAGAACTGCCAGCCCAAGGAGTGTGGGCTCTGAAAGCACCTTCCATATTTTCCAGGAACTCTTGAACAGCTGCACTATCTCTCTCTGGATCTGGAGCTCTGTTTGAGAACGTTACGATAAAGCTGTATATGTGAAAAATAACTACATTAATGTTGCCTTCTTTATGAAAACCTACATAAATGTCAAGTATTAATTAATCAATGGTATTGACTCTAGTTAATTAACAAAGACAAGAGGCATATCCATAGTATACTCCAACATTAGAAGAACAAAGTAATCTCACGAGTTCACAGAGCACTAATTCACGATGGGCTGCTAGTCTTATTAGCAACATATGGAAAAAATATATTGCTCAATATTTAACTATGCTGTCCTTGCAACGGTTGAAGCTCAGGATTCAACCTCGATCGCTATTTATAACAAGCATTATAGATAAATCCAAGCCATCCTCTATCTCTCAATTGGCACCAGAGAATTATCTTGAAACTAACGATTAAATAAGCACATTAAATGCCAAGCACTGCACTTTTTACTCAAACCTAGTGACCATCTGCCTAAGCTGAAGCATAAACCTAGCAAGGGGCACACACTGATCACGCAAGTTTCCTCTACAGATGAAAAACCCCTCATGTATCACTTTGTCACGTTGCCCAATATATCAATATCATGCTGTAAAGCATCCATCCAAGTAGAGTAGGCAAAGACGGCAAATAGGAATGCCATTAAACCCCAGCTCGAAACTACGCAAACGATGGTTAGCAGTCACCAGATGTGATAAGAGCCAAACAGCAACCCTAGGTTAAGCTCTCCAAACAAACTGGCACAGCGATTGGCCCCATCGGCTAGCTAACACCATGAGTTGGCATCCTGAAGGTCACAGCAACAGAATCCCCTTCGATCTGCGCTCAAAGCGTCCCAAATCCCCACTACGGCTGCAAAATCTCTCATCTAACATTAGTGTAATTGAGCCTACGCGCATCGCGCAGGACGAACCAATCGCAGTAAGCTCCATCTGAGATCCCTACACCACGGAGTGAATCTAGCATATGCCTAGCGCGGAATTTAGGGGAAGCGGGGAGGGGGGCGGAGCTAACCCCTTGATGGACTTGACGAACTCGGCGGCGGATGGCTGGCGCATGCGCTCGAGGAAGTCGTGCCAGGCCAGCGGCGCCGTCGAGGACCCGAAGGCGTCGCCGCCGCCCTCCATCGTCGCCGGATCGGGAGGGTGAGGATTCGGCGGTTCGGATCAGCGGATTGGTCTGGTTCTGTGGAAGAGGAAGGGGAAGTCAAGGGTCGCCGTGGTCCCGTGGATGCCCCTGACGACGCGGCGAATTTCTATGCTGTCGCGGCCGGACTCGCCGAAGGGAGGGTGGTGGTGGGTCACGGCGCGTCCGCCCAAGCAGAGACGACGGCCTTTTGTTCTGTTTTTGTACTTGTGCATTGGACTGGTCCGTCTACGGTGAAGCCCCCGTTTCGCAAGACAGGGTACTACTCGCTCGGTCGCTCCGTTACCACGTTACGTTCTCAGCATTATCCAAAATACTAAAGAAAAATATAAAGAAATATAAATAATTCTATGTAAGTAATCCTTATGACTAATCTTACAATTATTTTATAAGATAAATTACACTTTACACCGGATTATTTATTTTATTTTGCACCAGCTTAAACTAATATTTTCGCTTCACACTGGCATAATTAAAACTAAGTTCCACTCTGTACCGGCTAGCTCCAAACCGTTTGGTCCTGAGGTCGAAGTTCACGCTGGATCCTATCAGTCTATCAGCGATGTCCACCATGGTGAACTTGTGCTTTGTATGCATGCACCATTAAGATGTAAACAAGGTCTCTTAAGTTCGGAGAAATTGTACATAATAATTGTAGATATCATCCTGAGCATCTATGCTTCCGACTACCAGCACTGCCCAATCTGTCAGGGCCAAGTCAGGTTCGAGCCTAGTAACATGACTACTGCAAAAGTGAAAGTAAGCTTAATTTAGTGTAAAATAGAACAAGTAGCAAATTACTCGATGCAAAGTGCAATTTAGTCTATTTAGCCCCACTCGGTTGGACTGAATAGCTGTGGCTTATAGCTGAAATTACATTGTAGTGGCTGAAATTTCACTGTAGCTGAATGTGGCTTATTTGGCATAATTAAATTTAAAAAAATAAAAATAGAAAAAATATGCTAGCTCATCACGGACAACGCAAACGAATACGAGAAAAAAACCTGGCAAAAAAGCTCAAAAAAGACAAAAGTTTAGAAAAAACGAAATTTATGAATAGTGAAAATAAGCTAGAAGCCAGAAACTGAAGCCGAAACGAGCATATGACCAACCTAAGTGTTTTTTAGTGTATTAAGTTCTATGAAAAACTCTAAGTTCACCTGCGACGAGATATAATAATCCTGTAATTATTACGTTATTATATTCTTCAAATATACCCCTTATCGATAAGGGAGAGATTTCACAAGATAGTCGTAAATCCTTTAATGACCACTTATTAATCGTAAGTCCTTCTGCGACCATCTAGTTGTAAGTTCTTCTACGACTATGTAGTCGTGAGTCGTCCTATGACCATCTTGTGGTCGTGGACCTTACCACGACTAGTCTATTCCTGACTAGCTTGTCTACGACAACCTATGTCATAGTGGGTCTGTTTGACAAGGTGGTTAAAACGTGTGCTTATTCCTAATAACCATACACGATCTCTCTCTGGCAATAACCGTTACATGACAAACGGGCCACCATATCTCTCTGACAATAACTTCCGCCAGACGGTTATTTCCCGAAGCGTTGAGACGCCTTTTGGATAAGACAACGGTCGTCGCTTCGCCAATTATATAAAGATTAACGACGGAGGGAAAAGGAGAGGACTACATTGGATGGGGGAGATAGTGCTAGGCATTTCGCATTACTCTCAATTGTAATCAATTTCTTTGAGCAATAGCCACATAGGATACATGGTTATTATTCTCTCAGAAAAAGATCCGAACATGTATAAAAATTTCCGTGTCTCTATTCTACATGTGCATAGTCCAAGTCTTCTAGAGTCCCCCGAATCTAAACAAATCATACGTAAGATCGATATTAAAACACCGACAACCGGAAACAACCTCTTGATAGGGTGGTAGAATTGTGAATGTATGACTAGAGATGCCAATCGGGCACGACAGGCATATATAGTGCTTGCTCATACCCATGCGCGCGAGACTATTTTCATCCCATGGGCCATGCCCACCAAGGGCAACGGGCAAGGAACCTCACCCATGCCCATTGCCTATGGGTGTCTGATACCCATGGACATACCCGTTTGCCCGCCAGCACATGTATGAAACAGTTATCAGGCATAACCATTTTTCCTGACAATCTTGCCTCAAAAGCTGGGTAGCAACACCACACTTGCACCAGCAACAACAAGGATGTTCATAGTTCATACAAACTAACCGTACTCTTACAGAGAAGATTTACACAAACACAAAGCATATAAATTGGAATACAGTTATCAGAAATTTTGATGCCCACTTATTACACACAATAGTACGCTTCAATAGAAATTTTGTGAAGTTCGTATGTATCTTGTTTGTAACAAGAAAAAACTACGCGTGATCACTGCATACGTTTTTGCTTGGAAACCTAAGCATATATGTTCTTTCAGTTAAACCTACTTTTGCATATGTTCTTTCAGAAAAAATAAAATCGACCTAAGGCTTATGCACCCGTATGGACCTCCATCTACCCCTGCGAAGCAGGGAGTTCAATATGATCTTATTTCCCCGATCCAGAGACCACTACACCTGCAAAGAAGTGCCGGTCCGTGCATTGCTGCTGGTCTTCGGTCATGTCCAGCATGCTCCCGTGCCCGGTGCCCGTGCACTACCAGTCTAGTACTTGACCATGTCCATTCGCCACGTTTGGAATCTCCCAATCTGCAAGTACCAATATAAGTACGAGGTTACCAATTACCAAATGGCACGGTTCAGACTGGTCACGTTA
>JAYGGG010000102.1:0-20111 GCA_036346245.1 Bonia amplexicaulis | reverse complement strand
CAACTTTCATACAAAAAAAAAAGGAAAGGAAAGGAAAGGATTCACGGTACTACCAGCACGAGACCTGTCTTCAGCTGTTCCCTCAACAATTCACCTAACTGGTACAAGCCCTTGGATCAGGAAATAATCAACAATGTGAAAGTGGCAAATTCTAAACCGCTGCTAAATGCAACTCTCAGAAACGGGTATTAGTGATTTGTGTATGTCAGGGTTCTATTGTCAGATCAATAATGCCAGGATCTCAACTCAGTGCCTTCTCGGAAGAACAAAGCTACAGCAATCATACTACTATCCAAATCAGACTACCACAGCTCCTTCCTTGAGACCAAGACCTTACCAGAGAAGGATCAGCTCAGCAGCCAACATGTAATTCAGGCATGTGGATGACAGGTGCAGTACTATTTGGGCATGTGGATGACAGGTGCTACTCTATTTGGACCTGATTTACCCTGCTAAACCAAACTGAGTGCAGTATCATGTGGAAGATGTCATACTTGATGGGCTTTGCATGCCATAGAAAATGCTTCTGCACCCTTTTCACATTTGACTGCATGGTTATGTACTGACTCTCAGGAATTTCCAACAGGATCTCCTTCAGCTTTGGTACATCTTTCTCTGGTATGACAACGGAGAATGCGCCCAATTGAGTGCATCGTCAAATGGGAGCACAAAATTATCAGCAATAATTACCGGAACACACTCATAATAGATTGCCTCGACTATTCGTGGGCTGTTTACCTCGTATCCCATGGGACAGATACAGTACTTGCTCGACTTCATATGTTGAACATAATTCATCCTCCTAGTGATTTGGTGTGGCAACCGACTATATATTCTCATATCTGCATGCTTGCCTCCCCAATATTTGAGAAGGATAGGTCGAACACGACCGTGCATCTGCCCTGCAAAGAACGCAAGAATAGATCTCTGTGCAGCTGGTTTTCCACCAATATCTCTTAGAGGTCTTCTTGGTGATCTAAGAAATGTTTCTGGAAGGGACACATCTCTTCCACGGATGAAAACTCCTTCTGAGAGATCTGAATTACAGAGAACTTTGATGGTGTTTTTTCGCAATTCATCATGCAATTTTGTTGTGTAAGGCCCCTGCAAGAAAAATCCAAAGTCAGGAACAAAATACTAACTCCTTTCATATGTAAATCTCAGCCCTCCAACACAACTGATCAAAACACAAGTAAAATTGATAGTAAGTAAAGTTCTTACTTTAGGTTATTATTCATAGATGAAAATATGCAAGGAAGAAAACATACCCAGTCATGGCAAGCAACAAAAAAATGATCAGCTCCTTTCGTCCTATTCCAATACAGGAACTTGGCAGAGATCATATCTATGTATTCTTTTATAAAGATAGACAATGGCTCAATTGTATTCGATCCAGGCACATAAAGATTATGCTCCAGCTGACGAGAGCTATATGGGAGATAGAATAAATGCGCTCTGTTTGGATCTCTCACAACGAATTTCTGGTTCCCTTCCATCAATTTCATAAACCATCCCTCAGACGCATAAATGCCTTTCAACTCCGGAGAATGGAAAATAGGTTTTGCTCCATCATGGTATATAAATACCTTAAGAAGTCCCTCCATCAGTTCATAACTCCTGGAAGCACGGGTTAAAAGCATTTAATAAGCCATCTTCTGAATTGAAACAGCCACAAAACAATCCATCCAACAAAGAAGTAGTGGCATGATAAAACAAAGGCGCCATACTAGAAACTTAGGTTACCATTACAGTTTCCGTTATTTAGTATTTTCAGTGACATAATACTGAAAAGGGATGGTAAGTGGCAAAATTGCACCGAAAAAATTGCATGTTACAAATGGCAAGGTCAAACAATGAAGTAATAAGAAACACACAAGTACTACAATTGAAGAATACTATAATGAAAAAATTGCACCGGAGAATGGAAAATAGGTTCCAAAGAGGGTAGTAAAGACTAGGACAGTTGCACAGGCCCTTGTCAATCATGGTTGGGTTGCAGACATAAGAGGTGCTCTATCTGTCCAAGTCCTGGTTGATTATTTGCAGGTTTGGGATTTGGTGGATGGGCTGATTCTGCAACAAGATACCCCGATCAATTTCATGAAGTTCACTCAATCCGGTTCCTACTCCAGAAGTCAAGCATATGCTGCCTTTTTCGGGAACCATCAAATTCTCTCCCTGGCAAAGAATTTGGAAGAGTTGGGCTCCTCTAAAATGCAAAATTTTCATTTGGCTAGCCATCAACAACCGGTGTTGGACAATGGACCGTCTGCCAAACGCGGTTTACCTCACTGTCGGCTTGCCCTTTTGTGATCAAGAGGAGGAGTCAATTCAACATATCCGGTGTCCTGTATTCACTAGCAGTGCGAGTCCGGTCTTGAATAGGCTAGGCCTCGTCCATTGCTCCTCGGCCTAAGGTGACTAGTTTTTCCGATGGTGGTGCCAAGCAATCAAGGGTTTGATAAAAGATGAGGAAAGGGCTGAATTCTTTAATTATCTTGGTCGCTTGGGAATTATGGAAGCATCGCAATGATTGTGTGTTTGAAGGAGCTCTTCCGGATGTCCGTTGGTGCTTCAAGTCGTAGCAAATGAGGGTGTTCTTTGGTGCATGGCGGAGCCTCGCTCTAAAGCGGATGCTTCTTACTAAGCACGAGATAGGAGTGGTGTTTTAGTGTTTTAAGGTGTGAGTGTGGGTTTGGGAGTTTCTCTCCCTTGTTGTAGGAGTAGACTCTTGTCTCTCCGAACTTTTATTTCTTCTTATTGAAATGACACGCAGCTCTCCTGCGTTGTTCGAGAAAAAAAAAAGAATACTATAAAACAACAAAGTGTAGGAATGGTAACATGCCAACCAGATAATATGAGATATTGTGTAACTCGATAAATTAAAAATTACATTTAAGTGATCATTGTGTCTATAACATTAAACACTATTCTTTTTTGTGAACAAAAGGATAGAACAAGAGCGCCATTTACCATATGGTAACTTGGACATTTAATTCAATGATTCATAGCTAGGAAATCTGCTGCACACCAATTGTTAACTAGAGAATATGAAGCCAAACCAGAGCCTTGCCTTTTAAAGACAGACATATTCCGGAACAGAGGTGCATACAGATCAGGGTCATCAGACATCAATGGTGCATTAGCAATTTCTTTCTTTGCATATATAAGCTCTTCGTCAGCTGCTGTTGACCAAAGCGGTGCCTGCTAAATTGACAAGCCAATAGATTGATTTTTACCATTGTTTTGACTCCAAGTACTAAGAACTGAAACCATATCATAAGAGAGGTAAAGCATCAACCTCTGGCCTTGGAGGTAGCACTGCATGGCCACCCATGTCAAGCTCTTCACTGACATCAGAGCTCCTTGTAGGAGAACCACTAGAAATGGGCTTCACAAGTAAGGAGGTTAAAATCAGAAATTTTAGTTGCTACAGGAAAAGTCTATCCAGCACAAGATACATACCTCTTGGAGAAAAGGGATCGATTCCTTCAGTGGATTTTCCTGAAGTATCAGTAACCTTTGATTAGAGCCCATTAGAACACATATGGATATCCTACTTGCATTAATAATCCATATCACAGCGTGCAAACGTTTCCTAATGTGTTTGTGAATCCAATAGAATAGAGTTCTGTTTAAGATTTAAGAATAAACCGATGCATAACTGGATAGTGTAGAGCCTATCATAACCTGCAATGTCGTACCGTAGTCCCTAGAAGAAATGTTAAATTTTGTGTAAATGAGTACCTTTATCTCGGTATGCTCGGGTTCTTCCATTGAACCATCATCAAAATTCCCCACTGGCGAAGGTGCAGGGACCAAAAACATGCAGGGGGCAGGTGCAATCCTAGAAGATAAATTAGTCTGCAAAACAACCAGTTCATTTTATGCACTCAGATCTAACTGTAGCTCACTCGCCTGTTTCACGTGTAAACTTAGTACTGAACTAAAATTCGTTCGAATTACCCACAAATTTGTTAGAATTTAGTACAATTACTATTAGAACAGGCTTCAGATATATTGTACTCAAACTTCTAAATGTTGAAGACAAGTAGAGCAAGGTGCCACATTTGCACTCGAATTTGCTCAGAGTTTATCAAATTTCTCCAAGAGTCCAAGTAGAACAAATTTGACCGCATTTGAAACGAAACTATGAGCAGCAGCAACCACCAGCTGCGTATATAAAGGGGCCAGGTTTCTTGCCAAGCCCCCGAATGAAGGCAGAAAGTTCAAATCTTTACAACAAAAACCGAACACACACCTCGAGGGGAAGGAGGCGGGCTTCAACGGGCGACGGTGAGGAGGCGTCGGCGAAGCGCCGCGCCGAGGCGTCCTGCGGCTCCTCGTGGGGCCTCGCGAGAGAGAAGCCACGAGGTAGGCGCGGCCGGGGTCCTCGGTAGTCGGAGCAGCCAGTAAATCGCGGCCGCCGCGAGAACCGCGACGGCGGCGCAGGCGGCTACCACGCGGCGCCGAGTGAGGAGCTTGCGCGGCAGAGGAGGTTGCGAGGGGGCGGGTTGGTGCGGCATTTCGGAGGCAGCGGCCGCCGGAGTTGAGAGGAGGCAGCGGTGGAGTAGAGAGGACGGCGAGGAGGTGTTTAGTGTGTCGGGAAGAATAACGAGCGGTTGGCGCGGAATTTACGGTTTTACCCTCAGTGCCACATGTTCAGTTTCCTCGTCTTCCAGCTAATTAATCTCTTCTGTTCAGAAATGTATAGATGCACCTTCCTCTCTTCTTTTTTTGCGAGGTGGCAATCAATTAATCCTTGTGTAGATCTTGTTATTTCTTTCCTGTTAATAAATTCCAAGTAATTGCATCGAAAATGGATTTGTTTCCCAAAATAAAAAAGAACATAGTATTCCCAAATTCCTTTTATCTAGGTCCATCACATAAGCATAAAATTCAAATCCAACCTTTGTTTGTCCAACTAGTAAAAGTACTTTGCTATAAGTGATAACCGGAGGTCAAATCCTATGAAGCATGTTTCAATGGTTGCTTCTTTAGAGAAAAAGATTAACGGTTTTTGTTGGTTATGTTCTTGGTTGTTAATTTTTCATCTGTATGTCCATAATAACTAGGTTTACAGGTGAAACAAATGTTTGCATGCGGAGCTACTATGTTTTCATAATAACAAATGTATGAAACAAATGTTCATACAGGCAGGCACGCATGTATCGATCCAATCTCTCTAATCTGTAATCTGAACGTAACTACTACACTATAGATAGCTGACGCACGTACGTAGAATATATAGAAGGTGAAGGATGGCGATTAAAGCAGGCGGCGTTCGCAGTTCCGTTCCGTGTCGTCATGCAAATATGCGATGCGTCCAGTTCAGTCGGAGCATACGTCATATCATACACGCTTATTTAAAATTATCGTATTAAATATAATCACGAATAATTTTAATTTAGATATCATCGTGTCTCGCCGCTAAAACCGTCGTGAAAGTAAAATATCACGACGATTGGTTAAAATCGTCGTAAGTATCACGCAAAGAACCGCTCGTAATATTATCAAATATCATATACGGTTCTTATTTTGAACCGTCGTGATAATTCACAAACCGCTTCATATTAAAACGCTGTGGCAATTAGATTATCACGATGGTTTGTATTAAAAATCGTTTGTAATAATTTCACTATATTAATTACGCAGCACTCGCCGACTCGCTTAAATTCCGGATATACACCGCTTTAAGTCGAGACGAGCTTTGAGGCCATTCGTGAAAGAAAACAATTTGGCAAGAATAATTATAGATCAACTAAGTTATTAGCTATCTATGGTTAGTAATTTGTACCTAATTGAATTATAATTTAGATCTAGCTTTTGGTGAAAGAAGAATTGAAGATAGTTTAGATCTAGCTAGCTTAATATAGAGAGAAAATTATTTACATCTAGCATGATTGATGGTTTAGGGTTTAGTCAATCCATAGTATATTTCTACTTAATTCAATGTAATTAATTATTCTTGTTACATGTAGCTACTTAATTTAGATCGTATATATAGCTACTTAATTCAATGTAATCAATTTTGGTCACCCGAAAGAGCGCTCCTAACTCTAGAACCGGTTTACTAGAGATTGCATACATATTACATGGAATGCACCAACAAAGTCGGAGGAACGACGACGCTTGGGTGTCATCGTCAAGTTTAGGCCGCATCATCTGCAGACGATATTCATGATCGTGTCTTCACGGTGACCTTCGAGGACCTATTCTTTCTCTTAACACTCGCGCCTCGACGCCTTACTCATTTGATGTGGACACTCGTAATTGTGTACAATCATGATCTACGTTTATGTAATACCGATAAATGTCATATATAACTCATTGTTGTTGTATATATATGTACACACATATATGCATTCTTCATCCGAATTACATGACGACGACATGCATGTGTAGGTTTCATCGATTCTAATTGTAATTGTACCAAAATGGAACAAGGCGATATACTTTGATTCCTAAAGAGGAAGAACCGACTACACGTTGTCCAACGATTAATCGAGTGTAAACACATTTTCTCCATAGATAACTCCATTGTAGTCTTTTCTTTCGCTTCCGATGACTAAGGCTAATTTTTAGAATCACGTAGGTCGCTCGCCACGCGTTGCAGGTACGAATCCAAGGATGGATCGACTCCGTGACATGATCTATATTTCGGTATTCGATAGTACACATTAATCCAATATAACACTGTAGTAATGCCTCTCGAACTAACAAATTCTATTTTGCAGTGCCATCGCACGGGCAACACTTGTGGATTCTATATTTGCCACAACATGCAACTACTCATCGATTCGAAAAGAACGTGATACTTAGGTTCTCAATCTTGCGATAATTATTTATAATTATCAATTTATATATACATGCACGACATTGATCTTCCTACCGACAGGTTGCGTCCATCCCTACAACTCGTTGAAACATAATGACCTTAAACATATTCGAGGATAGTGTACGTAATTTTTTATGGCTAGAGTCATAAAAGAAGATGGAGAGTTACACAATGTATAATGAATTTCATTGGGATAAGATTGAGTTTAATTATTCATATGTGTATTTGTTCAAAGATGGATAATTCATTTCAGTTAATTGATTTGTGAAATGGATATTCTTGTTTCTGAAATGAATGAATATGAATTGGATGTATATATACTATGTTGATCTGTTATTTCGGAGGGTATGAGTAGCATTTATCGAGGCTAGCCAACAAACGAAATAAGTTTAGGAGTAGAAAGAAATAGCACAAACGATTATTAACTTATAATCATCGTGATAATTGACAATCACGGACGGTTTTAGTACAACATGGTTTCAACTACAAACAGTATGTGATAGTTTAATATCATAGATAGTTTGTGGTTGAATATTACAGACGGTTTTCAGTAGAAACCGTATGTGATAGTCTGCGTTACAGACGGTTCGAAAGCCGTTTGTGATGACTTTATATTATTATTAGTCTATAAACTCATATGGCTTATGAAACCGCCTACTGTTGACGTTTGAACTGTCTGTGATGAATTTTTATGCAGTAGTGCTGGAAGCTACAGCAGCCTGCTAGTCGTCGAGGCACCAGCAGTAGTAGTCAGGCGTGGAGAGTTGCAGGAGCTCCTCAGGCGACATGCGCTCCAGCTCCCGCTGCCTCCACGACGGGAACGCCTCGGGCGCGCTCGCCGGTGGCGCATGGCCGGCGCCGGCCGCGTCCTTGGGGTGCGGCAGGCCGCGCATCCTGAGGTAGAGGCGCAGCGCGGCGACGCAGTCGTCGTAGGGATGCTGGTGGCCGGTCTGTATGTCGTATCCGAGGTAGGTCTGCGTGAGGAACCTGAGCGAGTTGCTGAGCTTGCTCGTCTTCATCAGCGGCGGGTAGCTGGCGGTGTCCCTCTTGAGGTAGGCCGGGTACTCTATCCCGAGGGCGTCGAGGTCGTGGTCGAGGCCATGGCCGACCAGCACCCTGGCGCTGCCCCTGCTGCTCCGCACCTTCCACAGCTGCTCGCCGTTGAGCAGCAGCTCCTGCGTCCGCTCCTGCGCCCGATTCACCGCCATCGCGCTGCCGTCCCTCAGGTGCTCTGGCAGTATCCCCGTCGTCTCGTACCGGTAGTGCGCCACCGGGATCTGCGGCTTCACGAAGGTCACAAACAGGATCCTCTCCTGCTCGTCGATCACGCACACCCTCGCGCACACGTCCAGCGTCCCGTCGCTCCCGCCGCCCACCATCTTGCAACCCAGAGCCACCACGCCGCCTCCCCATTCTGCTGCTGCTGCTGCATGCTCATGCTTGACATGCGGCTTGTGATGTTCTGCATGGCATGCATGCCAAAACGACAATACATACCAAATCGAACTCAAGACGAGAAACGTGTCATCCTATGATAGCTCGATATTTCATTCGAACCTGTAGTGGATTACTCAGTTGTGATTGACCCCTCAACCACATTTAGTATGGCCATGCATTTTCTTAATCCAACTACATCGAGGGGCCCAGAGATATCTCTCCTGTTATATAGGATGGGCAAATTCCATCTTGATCGTTCATATTCCTCCGCATGTTTCATAGCAAACCCGAAAGCTACCTTTATTACCACCAAGTTACGGAGTAGTGTTTGATAACCTCTAAGCAAATTATTACACATGTAGGAAACAATTAAGACCTTATGTCTAAGGATCCTACATACATTATGTATGATATCAACTGATGACACTTAATAATATAACAATTCTCGCAGTGTCTCATGATGGGTCAATCCAACATCATGTTCTCTAACATGAGTCCACATTATTAATTTGATATCTCATATTTATGATCCGTGAAATATGATCATCAATCAATACATGTGCTGATATATAAATCATAATCGTCCTATATAATTATATAAGACCAAGGACAATTTAGAATAACATCAAAACATGAATAAAGAGTTTCACGAACAAATCATATACTTGTTGATCAATATAAAAGATATTTAGTCAAGAGACAAAATAACATTTTATTTAAACATTCATGAACATAGAAATAATATAATTATCTCTATAATTGCCTCTAGGGCATATCACTAGCGTCAAGAAGACTAGCGTGCCATTTCACAGGGCCTAAAGGTTCTGAAAGCTTCGCGAAGCCCACCTTGGAGCCGAAGATCGTAGGGAGGTCAGTGAGCAGCTGCCAGAGGAGTAGAGGACCATCTCAGCACTGACAGACCTCGTGTGGGGCGACCTTGTCAGCCAGTCCAAGAAGTGCAGCTCTGACGGGAGCGTGCATAGGCAGAGCATCAACAAGACGAAGCTTCGGCATGCGGAGAAGATGATCAGTATGATACATGTAGGGCTCCTGACTGGATGCTTCGTGGCGTTGTTTATGGGTTACTGCATCATGGCGCACATCGCCGGGATGTACATGCAGAGGCGCGACTCCATCTACATGGAGACCGTCTACCCTGTTCTCAGGTAAGCATGTTCAGCCAAGTTTCATTTCATGCTCTGCAATACTCTGACGTACTGAACATGGAACGAAACGCGTATATATGCAGCATGTTCAGCCTGATGTTCCTGCACCTGTTCCTGTACGGGTGCAACATGGTGGCGTGGAGGAAGACCCGCATCAACTACAGCTTCATATTCGAGTTCGCCCCCACCAAGGAGCTCAAGTACCGCGACGTCTTCCTTATCTGCACCGCATCCATGGCCGTCGTCGTCGGCGTCATGTTCGCGGACCTCTCCCTCGTCGTCAGGGGCTACCACGCCTCACCTCACGTACAGGCCATCCCCGGAATCTTGCTTTTGGTGAGTCATACAGATATGATTCTCAGTTGTTGTGATCTGTCCTCTCAGTGTGACACAAGAATCCAAGAACATGCTTCTTCAGTGGACAAGTTAATTTTCAGTTATTCCCTTCAACTCACTTCAGAATGAGAATAATGGGATGCATTGCTGCATCTGCATGTAGGTGTTTCTGCTGCTCCTGTTCTGCCCGTTTAACATCGTGTATAGGTCAAGTCGGTTTCAGTTCCTCAGGATATTGAGGAACATTGTTTTATCACCACTCTACAAGGTACATGAGCTCTTGGAATCATCCTAGAAAAGGATCAGTTATTGCTCACTCTTCTTGCAACCAAATTGAACATTGTTAATGGTTTCTGAATGTTCTGCAGGTTGTAATGGTGGACTTTTTCATGGCTGATCAGCTTTGCAGCCAGGTACTAAATCTGATCACTTTCTATCAGTCATGATTAACATTCAACTGAAATCTCAAAAAAAAAAAAACATCTGACAAAATGCACAGGTTCATATGCTAAGAAGCCTGGAGTATGTGGCTTGCTACTACATCAGTGGAAGCTACAGGACACAGGAGTGCGGCTATTGGCCTATGCTATCTCCTTCCCCTAATAGTGGAGAGCCATGCAAGTCATGTATTACCACCAATAGCATTCACAATATTTTCAACCACGTAAACTGCATACACGATCAATCCGTTTGATCAATCGATTGGATTCTTGATCAAACGGATTGCACACAAGTCCCTTCCTGAACTCCTTAATTTCTGAAGTGTCTGAAAATGTTTGTGCATGTTCACTGTGCACCATGGTGTCTAGACTCTATGATCGACTTTTATCTATGATTAAAACTTTTCATCAATAATTGATTTGGCAGGCATCAGTTGCTTTATGTATGAAAAGAGAGAGAGAGAGAGAGAGGAGAGATTAGATACCCCGGTCAAAAGGAAGGGTTTGAAAAGGCAAGAACAAACTGATGGGAAGATTCAGATGCAATTCCCATCGGAAATCTTTACTTGCTTTTTAGCCCTGGAAAAGAAGGCAAAAAATGCCCAGATCGATAGCTGCCGTGACAAATCATTGGCTCGATCTTTTGGCGCAGAGGGAGGCAGAGCATGTGACGGAATCTCGTGGACGGCAGTAGACTAACATGCCATAGCTCGGACGTACAAGCTGGAGAAGGATTCTCGGAAGATGCCTGTTGGAAGCCTCTTCATGAAGATATCGGCGTACTATAAGCTAGTTGGCACATATAGTCCGCAAACCTCACCGAGGGCAACACTTTCCCGGATAAAGTGCAAGTCGATTTTAACATGTTTCATCCATTGATGTTAGACAAGATTAGTCGAGAGATCGACTACACTGATCATATTGTCGTAGAAGACAACCCTGACCTACTAAAGAGGGTGATGTAGCTCAGACATAAGTTGGCAAAGCCAACATGATTCGGCGATTGCATTGGTAACGGCACAATACTCCACTTCGGCACTAGAGCGGGACATGCACGACACAACGAATCATCTAAAACATCTTTATTACATGGAATGAGAGAGGATCTAGCTAGATGTGACAGCGCTTGACGACCGAGATGTCAAGACGACGACACCCCGCCATGGCGAGCTCACCACGATCGGGATGGCAATTGTACCGTTTACCGTGTACGTGGTAAATACCCTAATGGAGTCGGGTATGGGATGGATTTTTACCCACGGTAGGAAAATGGGAAACCTCTACCCATCGGAACGACTGGTATGGGTTAGTCTACCTGCACTGCTTCCTGCTTACCGTGAAATAGACCGACAGTGGGCCATCCTAAAACAAGAAACCCTAACTTCTCCTCCCTGCTGAAAACCTCTTCACCCGCCCCATCGGTCCCTCGCATCTCCGCCCTCTCGCTCTCCTCCTTCATCCGCTGAAACGCTGCCCCCCCACCCGGCCTCCTCCTCCGCCCCACCCGCCCTCCGCCTCCCCCCGCCCCTCCTCCTCCGCCCCCCGCCCCTCCGCCTCCGCCCCCACCGCCTCCTCCTCCCCCACCCGCCTCCTCCTCCTCCCCGATCCGCCTCCTCCTCCTCCGCCTCCACCCGCCTCCTCCTCCGCCCGCATCCGCCCCTCCTCTCCGCCCACCTCGGATCCAGATCGCCCATCCTCCTCGCAACCGCCCACCGCCGCCCTCCTCCCGACCGGCGCCTCCCCAATCCCACGTTCTCCTCCCGATTGGGCCGCCGCACTCGCCCGGCTTCGTCCCATCCTCAAGATGCCACTGGAGATGCCGAGGTCAAGCGCTTGGAGACGCAGGCGAGGCCCTCGCCTGCTGCGCGCCTCCTCGCCGCCTCCTCTCCCTGCCGCCAGTAACCGTCCTCCACCGCCCCACCGTGTGTTAGCAAGTGTTCATGAGTGGGTTTGTGCAAAGATAATTTATTTTAGGAAGAATATCATCCTATGCTAGAGCCTCGTCAAGTTTCTTGTTGTCAATTTGTTGTCTGCAAGATTTTAAATATTTCTATAGCTTAAGTGTTTAATGTGACCTCAAATATCGATCACAAACCGAGTAGCATGTTCTTAAACATCTCGGTTGTCTTATGCGATCACTAGCCACTTGTTTTGAGTATACCGAACCTTTGGAAGAGCGATGTGCGACTATATTACAAAATATTTCTATGCTCGCATGAATGACATAGATTCCATTCAGAAGTCCGGCAGATTTACTATGTGCTATTATTTCTTTTGCTCATAGTTTCTGTTACCAAATTATGATCCATCACAAGTTATATTTAGCATTTGAGGTATTGACTATTATGGTTCGGGACATCTTTTGTTGTCTTGCCTTGTTATTTGACTTGGCATTTAATCTCATAGCAAACGGGATTGAGCCGCACTACTATTAGTTCGCGGTAACGGGTATGCCATGCGACGGTATGGACGAAATATTTTACCGTGGTCCTTCGCGGGTATACCCGTGGCAGTAAATGGGTCGGGTGCGGTATGGACGAGCACTACCTGCACGCCGCCCAATTGCGAGCTCTAGCCACGACACACCCCGCCACGAAGGGTGGGAAGGCGTCGGTGGATGCTAAGGAGTGGACACAGTGAATGCCTATGGTGCACCGACAGGGCACGACCCTAGGAGGCCTAGGCCATAGGAGGCGAGGTCCCTGCCCAAGGCACATTTGAATGGACTTGGCCCAAGGATACTGGAGTGAGAGCTAGGGTGTGAAACCCTTGCCACCGTCGTTGATGGAGTGACTGACTGCATCTAGAGGGCCATGACCGTAGAGGAGCAAGGAGGTCGTCGACGGCAGGTGAGTGGCTTGCCGTGCGTGGCGGTGCAGACACAGTAGACTAACATCGCCTTCCTGATCGTGGAGGTCCTGTAGCTAGTGGCCGGAGGTGCCTGATGCAGAGGATAATTGAGATGCAGACGAAATCCTCAGGTAGCTGGAGGCCCACTGGGCCAGTTTGTACATTAGGACCAGATAGATATAATCCTTTTTTTTTTTTTTTGCTTCTAGAAAGAAATACTCTAGAAACTCCAGTCTGGAAGAAAGAAGGGAGGTAGGATGACAAAGAGGGATAAATAAAGTGATAGGACAATTGGCACGCAAAAGCAGAGTTGCAGAGGCAGCAGGAACAGGGAACATGCCATCTTATCGTCGGCCCGTGAACAGCAGCTTGTCGTATCGTACGTAGTCACAAGCGAGCAAGCTTGCATTGGAAAGTGCCGCCGCTGGATCCATCGTCTGCTGGTGTATATCGGTTTCCATGTCCATCGCTAGCTCAATTATTAATTGCCTGGATTATTAAGCCAACATACACAAGGACATATGCTAGCTAGAGATTCATATCTGCAGCCATCCGTACTTTAGCCTGCCCTGCTTCAATTCTTATCACATCATCCATCCGTTGTAGATCGAGAGAGGCCGGGTTAGTTAACACATATGCTCATCATGAACTGTAAAGGTTGGTTATGGTTTTTCGAGTGTCTAATTCTTTTTTTCTAAAAACTCATAATAGGATGTTGTTCTTCTTCGTTAGAAAGAGAACAACGACGTGCTGTATGTATGTATGTTTGCATCGTGCATGTGATTGGTCGAGTGGCACATGACGTGATGATGGGGATGATGCTGAGAGAGAGAGAGAGCGATTGTATTCACAGGATGAATTAGGAGAGATTTTTTATGTTCCAAACGTGGCCTCAGTAGGCCAGGATTATTCCTCACCTGCATTCACACAGCAAGCTAGGCAGGACAGGATCATCAATTTGTTGTTCTTGGTCACTAATCATCAATTATGATTGAATATTACATATGCAATAGCTACATATGACTGAATATTACATATCAATTAGTTGTTCTTGGTCACTAATCATCAATTATGATTGAATATTCCTCACCTGCATTCACACAGCAAGCTAGGCAGGACAGGATCATCAATTAGTTGTTCTTGGTTCCTCACCTGCATCAATCAGCTGTAGCTAGGTAGCATATGCATTATGAGATCGATCTATGTCCTCATCATGTTTAACTAATTAACCCGCTGGATTTCTGATTCCTGTACCCAACAAGCTAGCTAGCCTGCTAGCTAGCTGTACACCAAAATGCCCGGCGATTTCTCATCACGGGCGTGGCGACCGACAACTCGCAGGCGAGCGGCGAGGCATGGCGGGTGCTGCACGTGAGCCTCAACAGGGAGAGAGAAGGAGAGCAAAGAGAAAGGCTCGGCGAAGAAGAAATCAATTAGTATCGGACCTCTATAAATATCTATTGACACCGATTTGTCCGAGTTGAGTCACCCTTCACCTATCATGCATGTGAATTCTCTACTGATATTTTAGACTCTTTTGATCACGTTCTCCCGGCCAGCCAGCCCACACCTTTGGACAATTTTGCTGGGATGGACAGTACCTCTGCCCTTACCTTTAACCCCGGCCCCAATTGCCATTATCCATCCGAGCATGTCGCGCTCCATTTTAGGAGAAATCCATGTGGAAAGATATACATGCGATCCCTAGGCTTTGAGAACTGGATCCCTTAATTAGGAATTCCTTTGAAAGATAATGTCCACATGATATGGAAATTTGAGAGACCATGTGGAGGTGATCCCATGTTTGTGATGAGTAATTAACACTTGGTTTAGAAAGATTGAATTTGGCTTTTGTGGTTTAAGCCTTTACGACTTGGTCAACATTTGCTCTTCAATCGATGGTCGATCGAGATCGGGTTACGACTTAGTGGTCGAGATCTATCCGGTCGTGGTCGATTGTCGTAAGTCGTAAATCGACTAGCTATGGTCGTAAGTCAAGTTTCTCTGCGGTGCGGTGGTCGTAGCACGCTAGCTGTGTGGTCGTAGAAAACTGGGAAGTCTTCTAGGGCTATGACTCTCGGCAGGCATCGAGTGGTCGAGGTGTTTACGACCGGAGTATTGATGTGTTTGCTCACCGGATTGTTTCTCCGATGTATGCGATGGATGGAATACTTTTAGTGCGGTGCTATGTGATGTGTTGCTTGGTTTTGATGGTCGATGACTTTGAACCTAGGTCATGGTGAGGTATAGAAGAACCGGACTAGGCACGGAGGTGTTGAGATCCAAACGGTTGGGAAGATGCCAATGATGACTAGGCTTGCGAGATGGTGGCGAGAGGGTATTTTGGAGAAATGTCCAAAGTCGCAAAGAGGCTACTCACGTTAAAGCTGTCGAGCACTCTTGTCTCGTCTGTGTTAACGTAAAGCATGTGTAAAAACCCGGTGTTAGGTGGAGTTAACGGGTCATCCCTATCATATGACTATAAATAGGGATGTGTGGCGTCCCATTCGAGGCAGTCGCTAGGGTTTTTATTTCTTGTGTTGGTTCTTGTATTTTGGATTGGAGCGTGTGCTATTGGTCCTCCCGATAGAGTGGTCAGAGAATCAACTTCCGAGCAATATATCATCTCTTGATCTATTTCTATGTATGCTCGTATGAGTAGAGTTGAGTTGATTCTTGTTTCGACTATTTCTTCTCTATCCCTCACTTTGCTCTTTTGCTTCTTGATTTGAGACTTTGCTCTCGTGCTCTTTTGATAATCGACTCGTCGGTGATGAGAGATCATACTCGAAGCCTTCTTGGCCCATTTGATCCTATTCGTATGGTCTGATTATCCTCCTTCTTTCAAGTCTCGCTTTGAGCGTTCTTTGTGATTTTCTCAAAAGATCTCTGAGGCTTGATAAGTATTCAATTAAAGATCGAGCGTCTTTTGAGGACGTGGTCTTCTGTGTTTGGAGTCTCATGACCAATCGATCCGTGAATTAAAAATTATTCGAATCGGATCTTGCGTCGGCGCCTTCCGACTTCCTCTGTTTCATTTACGATCACGTCCTTCTCTTTGACCACATTGATCGTTCGACCACACGTTGGCTTACGGCTATGTCTGTTCATGTCTTTGAGGTTGTCGACCAGAGAGTCTTATGACCACAGTAGTCGTTCTATCACTTGTTGATTTACTACTACGACTGAGTCTAGTCTCTGTGGCTGCCGACTAAGGCGATCTACAACCGTAATGTCAAGTATCGATCACATAGTCGGGCATAAGACCACGAGTTACCTTTCGACCGTGGTCCGTCTTTGCGCTTGTCTCTCCTATCCGGTCTCGGAGTCTTCAACCACCACCACGCTTGCGCTTTTGATTGAATAGTCGGATAGCCCGCTTTGCCGCCCGACCATATAGTTGTGACTTATGACCACGTGGTAAGTCTCGACTGCATTATCTGATTTCGACTAGTCGGCTTTGTTCGGCACTGATTCGTGAGACTTCAACTCTTACCTTCATATCTCAGTAGCTATTGGAGAAAAGAGTCAAGTAGATACTTGGGAGAATTTGAAGGTATCATTCACCCCCGCCTATCCAGTCCTACAAAATTCCATCAATCGATAATATAATATGTTAGTATGGAAAGATATTTGAGACACGGAAAATTAAACAAACCCATTTCACATTGAACAAACTCCTACAAAAGGGAAATTTGGTTCCTTTGGGATCGTTTTCTCGCCCACGCTTAGAGTGACGTAGAAAGATGAGAGGAAATGAAATGGAATTACTCGTTCATGATAGTTATTGGACTGTGAAATCAAGATTCCTCACTAAATCAGAGCCTAGTAGAGTACCACTGTGGAATGCTGGGGAAAGAAAGGATGCTGCATGCAGAGCTGAGAGAGCTATCTATGGTGGTGATCGGTTCGAAAAGGCTTACTGAAAACACTCAGAATGATGAGAGCTTATTTGACATAATTAAATCTAAAAATTAAAAATATAAAAATATGTTAGCCCATCACAAACAACGCAAACGAATACGAAAAAAAGAACCGACAAAAAGCGCAAAAAAGTCAAAATTCAAAAAGACGAAATTATGAATATAAAAAATGTTTAAGCCAATAAGTTTAGTTCAAAATAGTTATAGTGAGCACGGCCTATATATCCAGTTGATTGTTCTGGCCCAGGTTCATCAATTGTTTAAGTAGAAAACTGGAAATAGGATGAGGTTGTCCCTCTTGAGCTAGCTAGGCGAGGATGGCAGTACGGCAATTTGAGCACCGAGTGAAGGTCACTCTTCCATCATCTCTCTCTCTCTCTCTCTCTCTGCCAAAACAAAACTTCATCCTCGCATCGCATCGCATCGCATCGCATCGCATGTTACCTCTCTCTCTCCTGTGTGCTGCTCGCCTTTCCAAAGCCACCACCAAACCCATCACTCTCCTCCTCTGTGTCTCCTCATTGATTCCAAATCATCCAGCTTTGCAGCAACCACTTCTTCTGCCCTTTCCAGTCTCAAACACATTTTTTCTTGATTCTTCGGATGTCAATGAATCTCTCGCTGCCCTCAGCCCAGCCAGACACATAAATGTATATAGGGCCAAGATCGAAAGGCAGCAGAAATCCCCCCCAGTATCTCAAAATCCATTCTTTTCGTCCCAAATCCGCCTTTTCCTACCATAAAGTTTGGATTTCGGAAGCTTTTGGGCGTACGAAAATCCCCGAGATTTCAGCCAAGTCCTCGGCCACGTTCGGTTCAATCCCAGAACCGATTCGTTTCACAGACGTTTCGTTTCGCATTGCTTCAAAGATCCAAACTTTCCGCATCATAAGCGGTACAAAAGCTGCGATCTTGGGAGCCAGCAGAAGAAACCGCGGGTAGGAGATGAAGAGCCTGCAATGCTTCACGCAGGGTGGCGGTAATGGTGGGCAGGGGAAGAGGCTGGAGCGGCGGCTGTCGCTGGGGGAGTACAAGAAGGCGGTGTCTTGGTCGAAGTACCTGGTGGCTCCGCCGGGCGCCAAGATCCGGGGCGGCAGCGAGGAGTTGTGGAGCGCCGACCTGTCCAAGCTGGAGATCCGGAGCAAGTTCGCGTCGGGCAGGCACAGCCGCGTCTACTCCGGCAGGTACGGCGGCCGCGAGGTGGCCATCAAGATGGTCAGCCAGCCCGAGGAAGACGCAGCACTCGCTGCCGAGCTCGAGCGCCAGTTCGCCTCCGAGGTCGCCCTCCTCCTCCGCCTCCGCCACCCCAACATCATCTCGGTACAAACCTGTCCCCCGCCCCCCTTTTCTTTTACTTGTACCCCGGAATTGTTCGTGTTACGGATTAGCTAAATTTGTTCCGGTGCTGCTTTGCGAAAAATATGAGATAAGCATCTTAGCATTTCTGGGTCATATCTTTGTGCTACCTAGTGCGATGAATAACTGGCCACACTTGTGAATCTGGAGGGGACTCTGAATCTAAGGCACGGAACAAATGCTTGTGCAGTTGGTCCAGTCCAGTCGAAATAAATTTGTTGTCTGCGATGCATCCTGGTCCCGACTATTCATTTTTCGAACTGATATTGGATAGACTGTGCGACCGTATAACTTGTGTTGTTCTCTAGATGGTCTGTTTCCCAACCTAGTACTTGCATGCAGGGCCATGTTTATGCTAACCGTGCTTTAGAAAGTGAATTCTGCAACAAAAAAAAGAAGGTATATTTATTCTGTTGGGTTCTCGGTTTTGCATGTATCAGATGAGTTGTTGGATTATTATTTGCTTGAATTGGTCTTTTAATCTAAATTGGTTGTTTGACATCTTAGTTCCTTTATTTTGGTGCCCATGCGTGCAGTAGGCTCTAGGATTTGTTAGGCTAACCGATCTTCACATTAAAGGTTGAAACTTTATGCTTTGTTTGGATTGGAGGAAAGAATGGGACCAAGAGAAGATAAGTCTGGAGTGAGATGATTCGTGCTTCTTTACACTATAACCTGAGGAAGAGGGAGTGAACATGGCAGAGAAACTTCTCCTGTGAATAGTATGCAATTGATGATTGAGATAGCGAAATCTGAGACATTTATAAATTCTGATGGAACAAATGTTTACAGGACTCTTTTGTCCTTACTTTATTATCCTCCATTTATATCCTCACCCTTTCCATCCATCAAGTGGAGCGCTTTTAGTTGGTAATAGCACTTTATACTTTTGTCTAGTGATGTTAGTTAGATCCTGAGTGCTTTTTGAGTACCATCAGTTTGATCCTGTATTGCTTAGTAGAGCTTCCTGTTTGTAAAGTGTGAATGACAAGTACATCTAAAAATCTTTAAGCCCTGCAAATAGTTTTAGCTGTTCACGAAAGGTAGTTTTAGAAAAAAAAACTCAATCTCTATGTTTCTTTGATGGAGTTGATGGTGGTAAATCTGATTATTTTGGACAAGAGTGTTGCGAAAGGTTAGTAAGTCGTCACCCTATTTTGATTAGTTCAGTCACTGTCCAGAGCACTTTCGTTTCGGAAGGATATGAATTGGCTTCATTGTGAAGTTGGGCAAAGAGAGCCATAAGCCAATGGTTGTTTTTAGGTTGTTATCCTATGCTTGATGAGTTCATGTCATGTACAACACCATAGGCGATAACATCAGATACTTGGTTGAGAAGCTATGGAAAATATGCTATTCCTAATTAAAGAGGGGTGGTGGACCGTATATGACATCCAATCTTAACTGCCTTCATATGCAGAGAAAAATGCATCTTATAAAAATTAAAGAAGGATAATCGACTCAGAGCGATAGTTCCATGTACAGATAAACATCGATATGATTTTCACTTTATTAAGTGCCTACCTGGCTCACCTGACCCCACAAGTCACATGGAAAAGGTTACTTTACTGAATCAACTGAAGTTAAGTAAGCTAGAAAAATAAGTGCTATTATGCAAGCTGAAAGTCCATGTTTTGCAATGGCTGTCAAAGCTCTACAGAAACTTCTCTTGGCGAAGCTATCACGAAAATACATTGTTACATTAGTTTTGAGCCTGCATGTGATTTCAGGAACATTGTTTGTTTGTTTCTACTATTGTCCTATG
>JAYGGG010000828.1:0-19038 GCA_036346245.1 Bonia amplexicaulis | reverse complement strand
CTGTGCGTGCGTGCGTTGGGAATTGCTCCGGTAGCGCTTTAGCTTGGCGAGTTAGGGTTTTGGGTCGCGCTTAAATTTGGTTGCTTCGTGCACGGAATCCACGGATGTTTTTTGAAGGTTTAGTTTCAGGTTCGTGTTTGGCGCTGGGAATCAGGGTTTTGAGCGAAGTCAGGAAGTTAGCATGCTGGCTTAGTTCAATCCAGTTTAGGTAAATTCCTGGTTTGATTGTAGAGAGGGATGCTTTTATCGGGAGTTTAGCCATTTGTGTCGAGTTAGCCGTAAGACTTTATTATCGTGATGGACTGAGGGTGCTGAGGTGCTTTGCTAGAACAGCGATTTTCCTGCCCGAGAGAGATGATTACATATAGCTGATAGAGGGTGCTTTGCTTGCACAGTGAATTTCATGCACAATTTGCATTTAGCACATTCCAAATGGTTTCTTTTGGGAGCTTAAAAACAGGCAAACCCATAAGATTATCACGATTTAAATGCCTACTGCAATTGTTTGGGGGCTGTTTGTTATATTGCTAGCGTCATAGGAGGGCACTCAGTGGTTGCCTCCTAGAGTTCGGTGAAATGTTGGCCTTACACTTATGTTAAGTAGGTTATCGTGCCCTGCAACGTTTGGTCATCTGTCTGGAGAATGAGGATTTGTGCTGTCATGCTCATGTATGGATCGTGGCATGTGTAAATGGGATACTCCAGAAAATGTTTAGCTTGCTGCAAAGTTTGCTGCTTGCACTTTGCTTATTGATGCTGATATTTTGTTGGGACTTTTGTCTCTATATTTAATGTTTCTCCATTTTGCAGGCAAATGCCCATGGATTATGACGATACTGATTTTCAGAGCCAGAATTTTCAACTAGCTGGTGAAGACAACAGTAAATTCCTGTCAGGTTTGCGGCCATTTGCACTGCCAAAGCTCGATATTGACGACCAACTACAGGGCCATCTCAGATTTGATAGCTTCATCGACTCAGAAGGAATTTTCAGTGTACAAGGGAACGATAATAGTTGGATTGAGGTCTTGTCCACTGGAAGTAGTGTTGTTGATTTTAGTTCTAGTGCTGCCGAATCTTGCTCCATATCTAGGACTAATAATGTCTGGTCAGAGGCAACATCCGCTGAATCTGTGGAAATGTTATTGAAGTCAGTGGGAGAAAATGAGATGACTGGTAACATGGATGGTAACGCACATCACCAGTTAAGTGGTATGGACAGTCAAATTGATCCATCAAACATGCAACCTAAATCTAGTAGCTCTCCAGGTAACATTGTAGTGCCAACTGAGAATGATCAGTCTCAGAGCACTTGTTCTAGAATGATGGAAGATCCTTCAAGGACTCAAACTCAACGTGAACATATTGAACCTTTCTCAATGGATGAGAAGGCTGAACAGGCAGTAGGTTCAACTTTATCAGATAGGAAATCAAACTATATGTTGGAGTCTATTGCTGAGAAGTGCATTGTGAGTGAGAAGTTGTCGTCTGCTTCGAAAAACACATCAGAAAGCTGTCCAGCTGTTGGCAACTATTTTGAGGTAGTCCATGATGATGATTCTTTGGACAATCACAATGTACACTCAGCTGGTGTAGATTCTGAACCCTTCTCAGAGTTAGCTCCACTTCAGAACATATACTCCACTGAGTCGTATCACTTTGAGCAAGACAATCAAGAATCTGGGGTTGTTGTTACCCCGCAGGATTCAGAAATACATCATATGAATGAAAATAAAGTCAAAGGAGGACTCCATGAATTGCAAAACTTGTCATGTACTAGTCAGCCTTTGGGCACTACAAACTTTTCTGGTGAAGCAAGCAATGAAAATCTGTTGTCAGAAAGTTCCGATGGATTACTGGAGGCCATCACAAACCCAGTTAAGATGCTGCACAGGAATGATGACACCTTTCAGAGAGCCAGTGCAACACTGCAATCTTCTTTTTCTCAAGTGGAACATGCCGCAGAAGGCCTAAAAAGTTCAGTTGACAGGGGTAGTGAGCTTGTTGTTAAGGAGGTTGATACTGGTGAAGAACCCAGTTCTGCTAAATTTCATCAATCCGAGCCAAATTCGAGAAACTGTAGTCCTCATCTTGTTACTCCTTTGTCAACCGCAAGTGGTGAGTTGATTCAGTCTCCAAAAGGAAAACAGCTTGCTCATGTCACCGGAGTTCCCGAAGAAGCAAAAAATGCTGGGGTGGATGATACAAATATCAGCACCGGTGACGACTCGAGTTTGCATCAAGATTCTGTTGATAATCTAAAAAGTAGTGTTATGGAAGAAAAGACAATCAGGGAGGGAATCTCAGTTGTTTCAGATAACACTGAACACATGGTGAAAAGTGGTCATGATGAAAATGCTACAGGTGCTACTGATACATCTAAAGATAAGTTTGACTCATCAGGCAATATTTCTCCTGACAACTCTTCAGCTTGTTTACTTGATGAAAAGGATCCAGGCATTTCCTCGGTAAATCATGAGGGGTCATTCAAGGCAGGTGCTGCGCCTGCTTTAGAAGACGAGGCTGGAAACCAGCTTTTGGTATCACCTAATTCTGGACCTCAAGAAGAAAAGCCAGTACCATCGAACATTTCAAGCAGCAACATTGTTTCTACCACTGTTACCGATACTTTCAATACATCAAAGGATAAATTTGACAATTCAGGAGGTTTTGCACCCAATGATTCTTCTGCTGGTTTACTTGATGAAAATGATTTGAGAATTTTCTCAATAAATCATGAGGGGTCATTTAAGGGGGTGCTAATTGTGCTTTAGAAGTTGGAGGCCACAATGTCACATCCCCTGTTTCTGAGCCACGGGGGATGAAGCCAGCAGCATCAGTGAACTCAAACATCAATGCTGTTTGTAGCAGTAGTACTGATGCTGTTGCAACAAAGACACAATACAAAGAGCAGGATACCTCTTTGGGCAGGGATACTTCTTTGGGTGGTTTGACTACAAGTGAAACTCATGATAAATCAGGTGAAATTGTTGTTTTCTTTCCTTTTATAATTTGAGTCTCATGGATATCTTTTAAAGATGTATGTGTTAGTAATGCGCGCTCTATTCGAGCAGGTTTTGGTTTCAAGACTGATAATGTTGGGATTCACTCAGGTGATCATCCAGATGCTTATCCGCAGAAATGCCAGACTGACAGGCCTTTGATGCAATCTGAACATCACAAAGATTTAGTTGCACCATCATCCACCTTGATTGACTCACATGACAAGGCTGTACAAAAGATTGTAGAAATTCCCTTGAATGCAAAGGATGATTTGAATGCACATTTACAAGGTCAGTTGTTTGCACTAGCACATTATTAAAGTAGTTTTCCTTCAGACGAGCAGTTTGGAACTACTTATTTTGAAGGAACAATCTTTTTACAAAGCAAATATTTCTAAGCACTTTTTAGACTTAGCATCAGGTTGAATAGCAAAGCATTTTTCCCTTCCATGCACTTGCCATGCACAAGCAGACAAGCCAAACCCAGCACATTTAATGTCTTCCCCCGATAAGTTCCTGGTCTACAATATAGTACTAGAAGATACATACAGAACTTTAAAGTGTTTTTCAACTTTGCCTCATTGTAGTGTGATGCTGTGCACTCGACCGTTTAAATTTCTGGTCCGCATATACATGTTAAGCCTTGTTAACATAAGTAGCAGGCTGAGGTCCTTTGGTTGAGTGCTGTGGGAAAAAGTCTGTGATGTGAGTCGTGAGAAAGCTGCTGTGGGCTGTGAGCTGTAGAAAAATTGAAAGCTGTTTGGTTAAACAAGTATAAAATATACTTTTGTCTTTATCTCTTTAAAACAACTATGAAAGAGTTTTATTCAATCCATTTCAAAAGCGAAAGCCAAAAGCCAAAAGCGAGTCAAAACAGCTTTCAAAAATATACTACAGAAAAGCAGCTGCTTTTGAAAAAGCTGCTTCCAAAAGCAACCCCTTTAGTTGGGCTTTTGGCTTTTAGGGCCAAAAGACGAAGCCAAAAGCCCAACCAAAAGGACCCTGATTCAAGTGGATGCAAAGTGACATGTTCTTTTGGCTGCAGATAAGGTATTAAATCCTGGTGCAGATCATACTCCTGGCACTGTTTCATTCCAAAGCAGGGTAGGCTTAGAACCTGGGAATGGTGATGGAAGCTGTACTGATGCTACATGTAGCTCTCCTACAGTGATTAGTTGCACTGAACCCTGTCCCCAAGAAGATGGACAGGGCGGTAATGCCTTGCTTCATCACACACTAACTGAACAATCTGAGGATCCAAAAGATCCTGCAGCCTCAGCCGACGCTGCCCAGAGCTCACAAGAATGTTCAGCCAGAGATGGAAAACCTACTCTTAGTTCTGAGGAGACCAATACAACAGGAGATGATAGAAGTTTCTCGTTTGAGGTTGGAGCACCACCAAATGTATCTGAGAAAGCTCATAGTCCAGCTTGGAGCCCTTTTCCCAGATCTAAAGCTGCTCAGAGTACTGAGGTTTCTCTCTTGCTCGTTGTGCACATATTTGAAGCTGAAGTATCATAAATTAGGACTTACATTAGCTAGCTGAGACCTATTGACATGGTTTATTATGTCCTATTTTTAGGCAACCACAGCAATTCCTACACCTGGGAATCCTTCTGGAAGTCCATTGAAGAACAGCAGTGATGATAGCAAGAAAATGTCTATTGTGGAGACTGGCAAAGAACAGCTATCGGGAAGGAAAATGATTGAAAGTGCTGGGGGGCCCTCTGTTGGCTCACATATTGGTGATAGCACTAAAACCAAACGTACACCACTAGAGCAATCACAACAGCATCCAACTCCTGAAAGCACTGGTATGCAAACCTTATTTAAGCAGTCCAGAACTCCAGATATCTAATTTATCTGATTTGAATAATTCAATTTCTCCTGCAGCTTTGGTGCATCAACCTTTCACAGATTTACAGCATGTGCAGCTACGTGCACAGATCTTTGTTTATGGAGCTCTTATGTGAGTTCTAAGTCCTAACTCTCTTACGTTTAAGTTGTTTAGTTACAAGTGTATGAATTAGTGGAACTTAATTTTCTTTCTGCAGTCAAGGAATACCACCAGCAGAGGCTTACATGCTGTCGGCTTTTGGAGAACCTGGTCTGTGTGGTTTTATTGCTGAGTGTGATCTTTCCCCCCTCATTTGTCTTTTCTTCTAAGTTATTTTGTGTTAATGAGCAGTAGGTTGTGGTAAGCCTGCATGGGAGGCTATTTGGCGAGCTGCTGTTGAAAGATTTCAGAATCAGAAGTCACCTTTAATTGGCTTGGAGACTCCTACAAGCTCACATATAGGTAAAAAATGTGATATGATAATGCAACCATAGATGATATATCATACATACATTTTTTTTATTTCCTGAGTAAATGAGTTTGCAGGTAGTCGTGTGGCTGAAAAAGCTAGTAAGGGCACAACAATTAAAACTGCACCAGCTAGCAAAAAAGGTGGCAAAAGTGTGTTGCCCTCACATTCTGCTGTACCCCTGCACTCGCCAACTTTCAATATGTCACATCTTGGTAGTTCTACATTGAACCTGCAACGAGGTACTCATCTGGATTTTAGCCAGGCTGTATCACCAGTATTCACATATAATTCACAGACGAGGCAGCCTGCTTCTGGTGTTGCACCCTGGTTTCCTCAGAGCCCTGGCCCACGTCCTGCGCCTTGGCTGGTTCCACCACAAAACTTAATATTTGATTCATCAATGCAACCAGCTGTGCCTACAAATGAAACTGCAAAGGGAATATCTTCTAAAAATATATCCATCTCACAAGCTGTTTCACCTGATGTATTTCTTCCCAGTCAGGCACCTTCTACTGTTTCTCCTCCATTAACAGTCGTACATGAGGAAAAACAGAAGGCGCCAGCTTCTACTTCTAAGCGTGGCGCTACATCACAAAAGCCAAGAAAGAGAAAGAAAGTTTCAGCAAGTCCAGAACAGCAACCTGGCATTGCTTCCCCGCAGCTCGCAACAGACATTGCATCTGTCACTCCTGCCACTAAGCATACACCAGGCCTCACGTTGTCTACTCATTCTCCAAGTAATGTTTTGGGCAGCGGGCTTGTTCCTAACACAAGTTTGATCGCTTCTGTGTCTAACTGCCAGATTACAGGTAGTAAGGATGCTGAACCAAGATTCATTTTCTCAGAACAGATCTGTGGTGCAATAGAGCAATCAATGGCACAAGCCAAAGGTGCAGGCATGCACTCTATGGAGGCACTTAGGCACAATGAAGGTGTATGGAGCCACTTATCCACAAACTCGAGTAGCAAATTACCTGCAGAAGTAGAAGAGAAGCTTACTTCAGCTGCTGCTGCTGCTTCTGCAGCAGTTTCTGTTGCAAAGGCAGCTGCAGAAGCTGCTAAGATGGCGTCGGAGGCTGCATTGCAGGCAAAATTGATGGTGGAGGAAGCCCTTAGCTCTTCTAAATCTGTAAATGCCTTGCAGAAACATGACACTGGTGAATTTGTTGTCAATAGCAACCCGACTAGTGTGTCAAGTTTAACACCCACATCATCTTGGAAAATAAAGGATAACACTCATGTCCAGGGTTCCATCATTTCAGTGGCACGAGAGGTTGCTAGAAAGAGGGTTGAAGAGGCAGCAGCTGCCGCAAAACGTGCAGAAAACTTGGATTCAATACTGAAAGCTGCAGAGCTTGCTGCAGAGGCTGTGTTCAAAGCAGGAACCATCATTGGAATGGGTGGGCCTCTACCTTTTACTCTAAGTGAGCTGTTGGAAGCTGGTCCAGATGGCTACTGGAAGTCTGATCGAGTGAGTAATAAGGTTGGAAACACCATTGATAATAATCCAGTAAAAGAACAATTGGAGGTACCTGCTGATTTTAGTAAATCTGGCAGAAAGCGTGGCAGCAAAGCTAAATATGATCAAGCAATACAGAACTCAGAGCCATCTTCTAGTGGCAAAGAATTGCAGCCAGATGGAATGCAGTCAGGTAAATCTACCTAGTATCTTTTGGTATGCCATGATCGGTGTTCACTTCCAGCTGATTTTGGTTTGTTTGGCTCATGTAGGAAATGGGGTTGAAGATGTTCCCACCACTGCTCCACTCAATGGTAACAGAAATGATGCTGCACCGAGCATAATCTGGAATGGCATTGAAAAGGGATCTCCTGTTGAGGTCAGTTGATTCTTTGGCTTGGATATGGTTATCCCGTTCTACATGATTATGGTAGTCAGTGTGCTGTGTGAACATTTCTCTGAAGTCGAGAACTACCTTTTGTTATACCTTTTTAATATGATACACCTTTGACCATTGATTTTTGTACTAATATACACCTTTGACCATTTATTTTTGTACTAATAGTCTAATATACACTTTGACCATTTATTTTTGTACTAATATGTTAGTAAAATATCGTAAAAATAATATTATGTAAGTACTTTTGATGACAAGTCTATTGATGCTAGTTTCATGAGACCAATCTGTACACTTTTGTGTATATCAGTGGCCAAAGTTTAAATATTTTGACTACAAAGCATTTTAAAATGGCTGTGATGGGCTCTAGTTTTTGCATGTTTGCTATCAGAATGAGCTATTTTCAGCTTTGCTGTTTCTAATCTGATCTGCCACCTCCAGCTCTCAAGATGAAACCTCATTAGAATATTATCGCATTTTTTTTTCAGGTTTTAGCTGACGAGGGTGAGTTTGGAATTGCTTGGTTTTCTGCCAAGGTCCTTGATATAAACGAAGATAGTGCATACATCAGCTATGATACCAGCAGTGAAGGTTAGTGTCCATTTCTTATGTCCACCTCCATGGGTGCCCCTTTTTCCACAGCACATGCATGCTTTTTACTTTTTTTTTATTGTTGAGCTACACTCAGGTTAGTATTGACCTTTATGCTAGCCAGGCCCTGGGATTAACTGTTCATCTTTTAGGAACTGCTCTTCGCAAAGAATGGGTGCCATTGAAACAGGAGGGGGAGAAGGCACCTCGAATACGTCTTGCTCATCGTGCTACTATGTCTAAATTCAAAGGAACTAGGAAGCGCCGTAGGGACACAGCAGGAAATTATTCTTGGACTATTGGTGATCACGTGGATGCATGGATCAAAGATAGGTATGACATTCAGTGTTCTCTAGTTCTACTATTTTTCATGGGATGGGCCAGAAGATGGATGTGGATAGCTTGTAGCAAGGTTGCCGCGGCGCTCCAGCAAGTCGCGGTGAGCATGAGGCACCCGTCATGGCGAGAGTTAGACGGTGGTAATAAAAATAACAAATAATACTTTATATGGTTGAGAATTAAATAAATATACCTCATATAATACCTCATCCGGCAGGGAATTAAATAAGCATATCACAAATTCTCCAAATAACAACTAAGTCAACTAATGTTAGTATACAACACACCCTCAAGGTTTTAATGATTCAATAATATCCTAAGTCGGTGATGCACAATAGCATTCTATCTTCACAAATCAATGCAAGTAACATTAAAGTATTGAACACCACTAAACTGCAACCGTGGTAGATCAATCATCAATGTCACTAGGCATGCTATTTTATTGACCATCCAACAATTTAGCAGCAGAATCAACATTTTTTTTGAAAACTTTCACAACTCGAATATTTAATAGCATGAACAAATAATGTTAGCAAAAGCTGCTATTTTGATTCTATGTGCAACACGGTCCAGCGATCCCAGGCGCTAGCCTAAGTTCCAGGGCCTGGGCGAACGGCCTCTGGCCGCCAGGACACCTAGGTGTCGCCTATGCTACGCAATGACAACACTGGCTTGTAGATTTGCTTTTCCAGCCTGACCACGGTTTTATGCTCAATGCTGTGGTGGGTATGCCGGCCTATTTCAGTATTTTGGACTGGAGGCTGGATGCATAGAACCAGTATCTCATAATAGTTTCTAATAGGGCCTTAGAACAATTCTACAGCGTACGGTTTTCTGATACCGATTACCCTGTAAGTGTGTCAGTCCCTGGGTGTGAACTATAAATGAGAAGTTCAAACCAAGTAAGATTGATGTGAATTCGTCAAAAAGACAGGATTTTTTTTTATGATTTATGATTTTTCATAGGTTGAGATGCCATATATTGGTTTATCCATTTACATTTGGGACCGGATGTCCTCCTTTTATTTTTTCTTCTTTTCCTCTTGGTGTGTTTGCATGTAGGTGCCTGGGTGTGGTAGTGTTGTTGAAGTTTACTTTTTTAGCCAATTACCCTACCATTGGAGAACTTAGCTCTCATTTTGTGGAGAGCACCATTGGAGAACTTAGCTCTCATTTTGTGGAGAGTAATCTCACCTCCATGTAATCAGATATAGGTGATATGTCAACAAATTTACGAAGAACAACATGACCACTCACCTAACATGTTCTTCATAAATTTGTTGACATATCACCTATATCTGATTAGATGGACCCATACTATTTTGTTGCTTGTTATCATGTGAGTTACCACATAAAATAGTTATGAACTACAATTTGTTGTAATATTAGTACCCTTTTGTTATTACCTACTGTTCTGAAGTCTGTTTCTTTCCACAGTTGGCGAGAGGGAATTATTTCTCAGAACTGTGATGCTGATGAAACGAAGTTCGTTGTAAATTTTTCAGGTAATCTTAGTGTTGCTCTGTGTGTATGTGGTGGTGGTCTCTTCTTAGCTTGGTTATATCCTTTAGATATGGTATATTTCTGAATATTGTTGTGAAGTGGAATGTTTCCAATCAGTAATAATTCAGTCCGAAAGTTGTGAATTAGGAATGCCTCCTGTCAACAAAGTGCACTGCCATAGGACTGGGGGATGCCATCACACTTCTAAATTGAAACCAGCATTTTAAAATTTTGATAGAAATAAATTATTTGTTGATCTTGACCATTTGTGTAATTATTTTAACTGTTTCTGCTGTAATATTGCTATGTATTGTGCTATGAAGTTTAGGTTTCTATTTTGACTTGTGGATATTAAACATTTTTGTAATGTGAAATTTTTTCCAAGAGAGGATTCTTTAACCCTCCATCTTGTCTTTATCACTTATTTCCAGCTGGAGGTGGTGATTCCTTAGTTGTTGATGCTTGGAATCTTCGTCCATCACTTGTTTGGAAGGATGGCCAGTGGACAGAGTGGTCCCGTGTACAAGAGAGGAAAGCCAAATCTAATAAGGTTGCTTATACTTTCTAGACTTTTTACCTTGCTCTTTTGGATTTAGTGTGCTAAATATTACTTTTGAACTATTATATTGGAGTGACAATATTTTATGGTCTCAGGGTGATTCTCCTTATGAGAAACGCCAAAGGACAACAGGTAGTGATCCTGTACCTATTGGTGGAGAAGCAGGGGGCCCTTCTAAGGACAAGAGCACTAACAACTCAACAAAACCAGAGGAGCTAAGGCCATTGGCTTTATCTGATAGGGACATGGTTTTCAACATTGGAAAGAGTGTAATTGAGAATGACACCCATGGTCTTGCATTCAAACGGCCTGGACTGCAGAAAGAAGGATCAAGGGTGGTCTATGGTGTTCCAAAACCTGGAAAGAAGAAGAAGTTTATGGAAGTAAGCAAACATTATGATGCAGATCAAGCTGATAAGATTTCTGAGGGTAATGCGTCTACCAGACCCACTAAACATTTGATGCCACAAGTGCCCAGACCACGGGAAAGTACCTCAAAAGTTGAACAGAGAGGAAAGAGGATAGGCGAGATGAGATCCAGAGGACTTAAATATACTAAATCTCAGAATGTTGCATCTAACAGTGTTACTAGGAAGGATCCTTTATCCATGTCTATCCCAAGCTCTGGTGTTTTTGAAAGTAGTTTTGCTTTTGTGGGAAGTGCGGCAGGCTCTTCCAACACTGCGAACCCCACTGTAGAAAAGAATAATTCTACCCATGGTACCGGCCTTGGTACTGAAGATGCTTCTGTTTCTGGATTGCACACACAAGCTACATCTACAGTTCCTACTTCCAGGAAGAATTTAACCACTACTGATCGAGCTAAAAGGAAATATGTTCCTTCTATGGATAACTTGAACAGGAATATACTCAAAACGTCTGAAATTGCAGGGAAGATTAGTTCTGATTCTTCTGAACCCCGAAGGTCCAACCGCCGAATTCAACCAACCTCACGGGTAACTACAGGAACTATCAAGTTTCAATAGATTTATATTGCTGATGTTGTCATTTGACTCTTCTCCATTCTGTCCTTGAATGTCCATAGTGCCTTACTGCCTTCTTGCTATAATTGTTTACACTGTAGGACATAATTTGGCTGTAGCTAACTTACGAACCTTTCAGTTTCCTTCTAGTTGATCTAGGCTTTTATAATTTGGATGAGTTTACCAATATTGAAAAGCTTCTTTTACAACGATTTATGCTGGTGGTTTGAGACTGGTCACCCAGCTTGATTTTCTTTGTGCACTTGCACACGAGCAAACGCACATGACTGGTGCATGTGCGCATGCATGCCAACTGTGGAACTTCTAATATATGCTTATTTTATTAGTTTGGTATGTATGCTAACTTTGGTTTTGCTGTTTTCTGCAACACAGTTGCTCGAGGGCCTGCAAAGTTCTCTTGTTGTTTCCAAAGTTCCTGGCGAAAAGGGTCCTAGGACTAATCACAGAAGTGCTTCCTCAAGAGGTAACTCTTCTTTTTCATGTTTCCGGAGTTTGCATTATGGGCGTCATTTCTGCTCCTGTGATGGTCACACTGTTTTGAAATTTGTCTGTGGAAACAGGGAGGGCTCTTGGCTGAGAGAAGGCGTTGCAGCGCTGTTTTGGTGGGAACTATCTTTGTACATAACCGGTAGCTTGCTTTGTATGGAAGCAAAAAGGGATAGGATTGGAGTAAAGTCTTTCTTGGAGCACCTGCGTTCAGATGTAATATAAACTAGCTTAAGTTAGTGACTATTTTTTCGATTGTACTGGGCAGTACTGTTTTGTGTCGTAGAGTAGCCATTAACCTTCCAAAACCCTCCGTTTAATCTGTATGGATACAGCGCGAAAGAGAAAAATGGGCCTGGTTTAAACTCGTCAACGTTTGTGCACCATGCACCTGAATCATATTCAGGCCTGTTCATATTCGTTGCAGTTAATGGTTTTTGGATGAAAATAAATAGTATGTCTAGAAAAAGTGGCTTTTAGAAGGAGGGGGTAAGCAGTGAGGAAAGTGGGAGAGATGCGCGAGACGGGAGCGAGAAGTGGGGCGTGTGATATGTTTGTGGCCTATTTTATTCCTGAAACGTGGCCTGAGCCAGAGAAGTTGGAAAATCGTTTTAAGAAATCAGATGTTTATTTTAGCTTTTGATTTTTTTAAACAGAAACTAATATAAACAATTCCCTGTATTTTCTCTCCAATGGCAGACCTAGACCTATGTTGACATGATCGATTTTTGGTTCATTGTGGTGTAAGCATGCTCCTTTTATGCTGCCTGTGCACTGCTGTGTTGTCACGGCTGCAACTATGATCACTTTAGGTACAGACGTTTGCATGATTGTTGGGTTCGGCTGGGGGGACTAGTGTGTGGCTACGTAATCCTCTCATCATATGATTTAGCTGGTCCTTAAAACCTGAACCATACGCTCAAATGCATTGTTTGAGGATTATTATATATGAATGATTGGTTCACATTCTGTACTAGTTGCATGCATAGTTCATGTAGAATGACCAGTTCTGAGGAGGTCATCAGCGGTTGTGACACTACTTTGGCAATTCCTATCATCTGTCTCAACAAATTGTTCGACCCTCAGTCATCGGAAGAGGAGTGCATATGAGGACATCCCAAAGATATATTCTTTTACTGAGCTGCCAACTGAACCAATTACACAAACACAAACTAAAATGATTAATCAACAGGTGAATTCGCTCCTAATTGCATTTGATTTTAACTTACGTGAGAGTTGGTTACTACCTCATACAAATATTTTGTGCATTCTCAGTTTCGCACGTTGTGAAACCATGGAGGAAAAACTAATGGAGAAGAAACACATAGGGAACAACCAAGAAAAGACACGTCTAAACTTTTTCTGCCACGTCGGATTGGCCCCATGACCACTTGAGCTCACAAAATTCCCTCCGGCCGTTCGATCAAGTCCAATCGGCATCAAAAACGACTTCCAGATCAGGCCAACGACTATGGACACAATCGGCACCGTTCGATCGTCTTTGGGCCATCGGATCGGCTTTGGAATGTTCGGACCAGTCCGAACGCTTCGATGCTATCCGCACTGTTTGACCACAGTGTCTCCGACCACGGTGTTTACGACCACGGTGCCTACGACCATAGTGTCTACGACTACAATGTCTACGACCACGATGTCTATGACCATGGCTTCATCGACCATATCTTCGACAACGTCACCGTCTGCGACTTACGACCACTGCCCCGCTATGACTACGATTTCTACGACCGTAGACTCATTCCGAACTGTTCGATTACATCGAAATGTTTAGACTAGTCTGAACGGCTTCGGCTATCCGGACCGTTCGATCCTCTTCAAAGCTCGGATGACTACAAAGGTTACAACTGCTACTCGTGGTCGTATAAGTGGTCGAAGCCAACATCAGCAGAGGGGGTGTGGTTGTAAAGAGGGCATGGTCGTAGTCGAAATCAATCTCAACATGGTCGTAACATTCATCAACGTAGTCGTAACGACATACGTGACTGTTTCAGCGCAGACCTGAATGGATTCCTTATGATTAAAGGGCAATAACTTTCGCATACGGAGTTCGATTGAGATGATTTTGGACTTGGAAAGGTTATTTCAAGGACTACGTAACGGAAGAGGACTTATCTTCAGATTCATCTGGGATCGACTATTACAGCCAAAACAAAGTGACGGCTATTGATTTTAGTTTCCTTTTTGTAGGAGTTCGAGTTTAATACGATAAAAGATTGAGTTGTACATGATTAAAGGGTCTTACGGACTGTGCCCAGGGCTATATAAGGCTTGTAATATGTAACCTTTGGGTCAGACCACATTATTTTTAAGATTGCTAATATTGCTTATTCTCAAGTTTATGCTACGCGTTGCCTTTAGGAATTGGGCGATTTTCTTGAGAATACATTTTGTTGTTCTTATGCTTTCTTGTGGTTCGCAAGAGCAGCGGTATGTCTACTTGGTGGTCGGGTAGACGGGATCACGAGCGTGTGGTTGGACGAATTCTTTTGTCGCATGTTGTTGTTCTAACAGTGGTTGGCGCCTTCGGTTCGTCAGATTATACGAATCCAAGTTATCATCATCGATCCTACGTCGTGAAGATCGGGCACCCCACATCAGCGTGAAGCTAGGATCTACCAGTCAGTACTGGGCCTTCTTTCAGGTATGTAAACAGTACTGGGGCTTCTTTCAGATATGTAAAAATAAGTTCTTGGTATTTCAGCTTTGGAACAAATACATACAACTGCACCCAAGAAAGAAACAAAGTGTAGATTGATTGTACGGTTCAGGTGATCGATTAAGTTGGCGGCGAATGGTGCATTCATCCATTCATTCGTGTACTTCCTGTTGTAAATATTGCGGTATAAGCATATTTTCTATTTTAATTCCAATAATAATTATGATAATAGTAATCACCCAAACATGGCATAAGAATGACTTAAACAACATATTAACATATGCATCATTCAAAGCATTGCACAATGAGTGAAAACTTAACATGAACATCATATATGACATATTCAACAAAAGCATGTTATTCATATCATTAATGTATTCACATGCTAATCTCTTTGTAAACATGGCATATATGAACATCACAAGAATGTAAACAGATTCAATGTCATAGCATGCTGCCTCCATATATGACCAATAGAACATGACTAAAAACAGCATAAGACATTTTAATGATTTTAGTATTGCTCTTAGAACATGGTTGCTCAAGATCATACACCTTGGCCTTCTCATGTTGATGTTGATACTCTTAACAAAAGTCTTGATAACTAAAGATTAAGATATGAGCTCCACTTTAGATTCTCTCTACTGTTGATTTTAATAAACAGAGGACTCTGAATTTCAGTTTTTAAATGTTGACATGCAAAGAAACAATAAATTGAAATCTAATAGCTTATCAATTTATCCAAAACGAATGAACAGAACTCATGTTCAGTCAATTTCTATTGCATGTAACAAGTATACCCAACTGAATCAGCTACAGCACGATTAGGAGAATCAAATTGAGCTCATATTCAATCTTGTTATCTAAACTAATCTCAGTATTCAACGAATTCTTCACAGAGCAATCAATCCGATCCCACAAACAAACATATCATATACCGCCTCGGTTTCAAACGAAAACAAAGAATGACATCAAACAATTTTGCAACACTCACAGAACAGACGGTACTCTAAACCGTCCAGAAGTAATCAAACCGAAGAAGCCGAAGATCACCAGGGACAGGGCAAGGCGCACACGCATGTACTGTCCCAGAAAACCTAACACCCCTCTGTGCCGATGAAGAAAAGGGGTGTGGTCGTCGGAGATACAACGCCCTCTCCGACTTCAGTTGCCCGGAGTCGGAGTCGAAGGTCAGGGAAACGCCGCACAAGACCCCAAGACCACTCTGGCCGAGAGTGTTCACGGCTCAATCAGGGACCAAATCGCCTTCGTTCCCCTCGGATGTGCCTTCTACCTTTGATTTCTCCACACACCAAAAAGGGGAGCACAAAAATTGCCGGCACGAAGTCTCAATCGGAGGTGGTGCCGAAGCCCCAAAACCTCCACACACCGAGGAATAGAAAAGAACCAGGAGAACTCAAGTGGGAAAAACCAGATCGGAAAAAGGATGCTTCACCCGGATCCGAGCTCGGTTATTTGTAGAAGGGCGCGGGTCCGCGAGGAGGTGACGCGAACGCCGGCCCGAGGAACCCGGCCACCGCCCTCCGCCGCCGCCTCTCCATCCGCCGCCTCCCACCGCCGAGAAAATCGCCGGATCTGAGAAGAAGACGGAACGGCCATCGCACAAGACGCGCACGCGGTACGCACGCGGGGAGGAGACGAAGTCTCCTCCCCTTATCTCTTTGCGCCGTCTGCCGATAGGTGGGCCCCCCACCATTTTCCTTTTCTTTTCCCTTTTTCTTTTCCTCAATTGGGAATTTACGATTTTGCCCCTGAAATACAACAATCCCCACCAATTTCCAATTGATAAAGGATTCTCAATGTCTTGTTTAATATACAGCTGTTCGACGATGAGTACCTTGCGGGTTTGAACTCAAAGCCTAGCAACAAAGACTACGACTCTGCACAGACAAAGGAGGACTTTGCCTTGATCCAATGCCTTGGTGTGAGAGCTTTCGCCCAAGTCACATTCTGTACTGGGCGGCTTGCCCTTTCCCTCTCGGGTTGGGACGTTCCGGTCATGTCCCGGTATCTAGCTCATGGGTGCTTAAGAGAGTATACCCTTATCTCTCTTTGATTGCGACCTCACAATCACACTCACGTAGGTGAACCCTTCTAGGAGTCCTGTAGGACGACTCCATAAGTCATATATAGACCTCGAGTTCATTAAGAGCCTTTGCTCAACCTTCCATACGTAAAAAGCACCGCAGCTAATGGGACCTGTTAGATGTGCTCTAATTTCACACGCT
This sequence comes from Bonia amplexicaulis, assembly GCA_036346245.1. NCBI lineage: Eukaryota > Viridiplantae > Streptophyta > Magnoliopsida > Poales > Poaceae > Bonia > Bonia amplexicaulis. The sequence continues at coordinate 2,467 of JAYGGG010000828.1, read as the reverse complement.
TGTTGTCCTAGAGCCTAGTTCACGGATCTCCGATCTCCTAGGATAGGTTACTACCGATGTGAACCTTCATACGGGTATAAGCCCCATTCCCTGTGATGTCGCAAGGATGACCTTTGAGCCAATCCTTTAGTGAAAGGATCTCGCTAAGTTCCTTTCGGATCGGATGTATTCTCTGAAATAACACCCGCTCTCGGCATGCCGCATCGACTTAAGTCGTCTCTTTATGTGTTTTGAGGACTTCATATTGTCCTTTCTACTCTTCGCCTTAACCGTAACGGTTTGGTTATCGCAGAGATCAAAATAGCCGAATCGGTTTTTCCGGCCAGACGGTGTCGAAAGGAGTTCTCGAATCCATTCTCGCTTCACATTACCGCCGAATCTAGTGCAACTAGCTCACCTCCATGGTGGACCGTAATGATAGTCTGCTTTGAAGACTTCCATGAAACGGCCCCACCGCTAGAGTGAATACATAGCCACTCGTAGCCTTCATGTCGTCCGAGTCATCGATCCGCTTGGAATCACCGAATCCTTCCAAGACCGCCGGATGACCGTAATAATGTATTCCCAATTTAGAGGTTCCTTCAAATATCGAGTACTATCTCTAGTGCTATCCAATGATCATCTCCTGGATTGGACGATAACGACTCAATCAAAAACGACATATGAGATGTCCGCCTCGTTGCACTAGTTAAGTACATCGTGATCCTACAATTTGAGAATATCTAAGTTGATCTTTTCCATGCCCGTGTTCTTATGCGCTTTCCATTTGGATCATAGGGTGTGGATACTGGCTTGCAGTCCATAAATCCAAATCTGGTTAGGACTTTCTCCACATAATGGGATTGTGAAAGAGTAATCCCATTCTCACCCTTTATAAGCTTGATGTTTAGAATAACATCAGCTTCACCCAGGTCTTTCATATCAAAGTTCTGGGAAAGGAAAGACTTTGTATTATTAATCACATCCATGTTGGTCCCAAAAGCAATATGTCATCTACATAAAGACATAGAATGACCCTTCTCTCTCATCGAACCGATAGTAGACACATTTATCGGCCGTTTACACAAAAGCCGACCGACGCCATCGTACTATCAAATTTCTCATGCCATTGCTTAGGAGCTTGCTTTAGACCATACAGGGATTTGATCAATCGACATACTTTCTTTTCTTGCCCTTCAACCACAAATCATTCAGGTTGTTGCATATAAATCTCCTCGTCCAACTCTCCATTTAGGAAAGCGGTCTTTACATCCATTTGATGTACTAAGAGCTTATATGCAGCAGCTATTGCTAAAAGCACTCGGATTGTGGGTAAACGAGCCACATGAGAGTATGTGTCAAAATAGTCTTCTCCTTCCTTTTACGTGAAACCTTTAGCCACTAAACGGGCCTTGTACTTTTCGATAGTACCATCGGTCTACGCTTTCTTTTAAAGATCCATTTGCGACCCCATCGGCTTACAACCAAAGTGAGATCTGAAATTTCCCAAGTTCCGTTAGCTATGATGGAATTCATCTCGCTACGGACTGCTTCCTTCCAGTAATCCACATCCGGAGATGCGTATGCCTCTGAAAGTGTTCGTGGTTCATCATCCACAACATAGGTGACAAAGTCCTCACCAAGTGATTTTTTGGTTCTCTGTCTCTTACTCCTCCTCAACTCCAAATCTGAAGTAGTGTTATCCACATTAGGAAGAATAGAGATCATCTAAACCGTAATGGTCACTAACTTCCTTTGGTCTCATAGGAAACACTTGCTCAAAGAATGTCGCATCACGAGATTCCATCACTATATTTGTAGTGATGTCACCACCTCGGTTTGACCACTAAGAATCTATAAGCGGTGCTATGAAAAGCATATCCTAGAAAGACACAATCAACGGTCTTAGGACCAATCTTTCTTTTCTTCGGTAATGGTACATGAACCTTAGCAAGGCATCCCCAAGTCCAAAGAAATGATAGGTTAGGTTTTCTCCTTCCATCCTTCATAGGGTGTTTCCTCCCGATTGCGGTGGAACCCTATTCGTGATATAGTTAGTCAGAGAACCGCCTCACCCCACCAATAGTCCCAAGCATACCGAACTCAAGCATGGCGTTAACCAAGTCACATAGAGTTCGGTTCTTCCTTTCGGCTATTCCATTTGATTGGGGTGAGTATGGTGGAGTAACTTCATGAATTATTCCACTTTCTTCACGAATTGGGAGAACTCATGTGAAACGTATTCACCTCCTCGGTCCGATCTTAACCGTATGATTTTCTTTTCTAGTTGATTTTCAACTTGAGCTTTATAGATTTTAAAGTGTTCAAGTGCTTCATCTTTTGTTTTGAGTAGATAGATATAGCAATACTTAGTTGCATCATCTATGAGAGTTAAGAAGTATCGTTTGCCACCTTTAGTTAATATTCCATTCATCTCACAAATATCGAATGGATTAGTTCAAGTGGAGAAGTGCTTCGCCTTCGACGC
>JAYGGG010000774.1:0-19392 GCA_036346245.1 Bonia amplexicaulis | reverse complement strand
CACATCATTGGTAGCCACAAAAGGTACAAAGCGGATTAAATTATTGAAACCCACTTACATACTCGACACTGTCATCTTGCCCTGCTTGTAATTGTTCAATGACACCTCCATTCTTTCCACAAATGATGCGGGATAAAACCTCTTCTTGAATTGCTCCACGAATACCTTCCAAGTTGCTAACCCAAGGGCAGCAGTTCTGGCTGACAGGACTCCTTCCCACCAGAGATCTGCTTCCCCTTTCAGCTGAAAGGCCACAAACTGAACCTGCTGCTCTGATGTCAATCCCAGCACTCCCAATGCCTCTCTATGTGACGCAACTAGTTAGCAGCATCAACTGGTGTGCCCAACCATCAAAAGTGTCCAATCTCAAAGCATTCCACTGGTGTAGTCCCATAGCATTCACCGCAGTCGTGGGTGCGGCCCTAGGTACAGCGGGAGGGGTTTGGCTCCCCTGAACTGCCGAAGCAACCTCCTCCTCGGACCCCACCGAGTTGGCCTCCTTGGCTACAGAATTCTACATTTCAGACGGGGACACAGCCTGTGATGCGGATACGCACAAGCTTAGCACTTTTCAGTCAAATACATTATTTCACTGGAAAGAAGTATTGAGCCGCATTAAATATTGTCAGGTGATTTTGTTTCTTAAGGAGTTTCTTTTAATTGATGATGAACTTGGAATACTACGTCATGCTATTATTTTACGTATTTTTAGGTATGATTCATGTGAAGACTTGGGAGGGCAAAAGGGAGGAGCACAAGGACTTAAACTACAAGTTTTGGATAAGATTTTCAAGCCAAATTCGGATCTCCCACGTGCTCAATCCAATTCAAACTCGGATTCAACTCAGAATTCAATTCGGATTCGGTTCGGGACAGCCTGACAGGCAGTTACTAAAAAGCCATAACTTTTACAAACGGAGTCTGATTCAGGTGTTCTTGTACTCGTTGGAAAGATAATTTCAAGGGCTACGCAATGGATCTATCTCCACCTTCAAATTCATGATGGATTAAAAGTTATGAATGAAACATTGTGACGGCTTAATTTTAGGTTTTTCCTTTTGTGTGAGTTTGTTTCCAAATACATGTAGGGATGAGTTGGAGTTGGCTTAGGACCTCTTGGCCAGCCATGAGGTGGAGAGGGTACTATATATTGAGGGTTAGACCCCCATTGTAAGGCAGACCATGTTTGAGAATAATGAATCTCCTAAAAGTTTGTTCGAGTTAGCATTGCTACCGAAGTTCCATAGGGAATTAGGAGTGATTTTCTTCAATCAAGATCGTTCAGCCTTTCCGTTGGGAATTGGGTGCACGATAGATCTTCGCTTGGTGGTCGGCGAAAGCAACACGAGTGTGTTTTGGCGGATTAAAGAGTGTTCGTCCCATGCATTGGCATTGGAGGATCATTACGATTCATCAAGACTCCCGTGAGTATCCATCCTACGTCGAGAAGATCGGGCGACCCGTATCATCTTGGTATCAGAGCGCGGTTTACTCGGTAGAATCTTATCCCTTTAAATTCAGTTTATTACTTACTGTCCTATAGAAACTCATCACATGTAATGCATATTCAGTAAACATAAAACTCATCATCTAAACCATAATTTCCAATCAAATTGAACTTATATGTATATGCATAGGTACTAACTAGTGATTTTAAACATGAAATTTCAGCAACATTCTCAAGCACACTAGATAGTTCTTTAGGATCATCAAACATGATATAATATAAAGAATCATCAAGAGATATTCTCGTAAGAACTTCCTTATGAGTAATCAATTCCACGTTATGTAAATTGAGCAAAGAAAATTCAGAACATGGAAATTTCATTCGTATATATGAGTTCTCACAAGTACTCACCGTTTCACAATTAATTTCAGCACCAATATTGTTACCTTTATTGTTCTCCTCAGTTAATGTAGGTGTTGTAGGTATTAAATCATCATGATGTAACAACGGGGCAGAAGTACTTCATCTTCAACTGTGGTTATCTTCTCATCTTTTACTTCCAATGGTACCGGTTGTGGAACATTCGACTCCTCAGCTTTAATGTCAACCTGCATAACATGAGAAGCAACACTAGAAGTAGAGAGTAAGTTGTTAGTATAAAAAGTAATATCACTTTTCCTATGATCTCTTTCCCTCTTTTTTTTGTGTATTTCTCTCACTCTCAATTTGGATGCTCTCAACCTCATGTTTGGTGGAATCACACAACTCACTGTTTTTATCATTCTCACTCAATTTGGCTATGTGGCACTCATCCTTACATGGGTTTTGATACATCTCAAGTGTTATTTGTAGCAATGGGGCACTACATGTCTCCTTGACCAACGGGAAAGTCCCATGCTCGGTCATCTTCTCACGTGACACACCAGCAACGGCATAAGAACTGAAGGATGGACTTGGATAGAACTGTGTTGTATGCTTCTCCGAAAGTCTCTTCTCCTTCATATTCTGGAATTTATCAAATAGATCACGCTTGTAATGACGAGGAACAAAACAGGCTCTCATTTCTCGCTTCATCTGTTGCCATGATGCCACTGGGTCTGCTCCATTCTCAGCTCTTTGAGTAATGACTTGTTCTCACCAATCCAAAGCATAGCCTTCAAACTCAAGTAATACCAACGTGAACACTAACTCCTCTCCAAGAGGTGGTTTCGGATGGCAACTTCCAAACGATTCGGAAGTGGATAGCCAGCCAAAACGGAATTGGATTCTAGGGTTGTACTCGGATTGATCTGGGAGGAGTTGTAGACACGGACTCAACTTCAAGAGTAAAACGAATCTACTTTTTTTTTGTTTTATGGGGACACAAGATCAAGTTACGCGAGGGAACACAAAGATCAGCACGTAAACAAAATTTCTAATGGATCAAGACTTAAGAAAACTCACGAAAATAGCAGATGCGAAACAAGGGTTTGGATTTTTTTGTGTTTTCAGTTTATGGACTATAGGACAGCAAGTAAAAACTGAAATTTAAAGGGATAAGATCCTACCGAGTAAACCGCGCTCTGATACCAAGATGATACGGGGTCGCCCAATCTTCTCGACGTAGGATGAATACTCACGGGAGTCTTGATGAATCGTAATGATCCTCCAATGCCAATGCAAGGGACGAACACTCTTTTATCCGCCAAAACACACTCGTGTTGATTTCACGACCGCTGCGAAGATCTATCGTGCACCCAATTCCCAACGGAAAGGCTGAACGATCTTGATTGAAGAAAATCACTCCTAATTCCCTTTGGAACTTCGGCAGCAATGCTAAACTCGAACAACTTTAGTAGATTAATTATTCTCAAACGTAGTCTGTCTCAAACGAAAGGATACAAGGGGGTTTTATAGTATTTCCCCGAACTCACGCAAGGAAAGTCTTGACCGAATCAATCTCTTATTCGGTCAAGGATTCCTAATCCAATTCCTAAAATTTAGCAATCTGTTTCCTTTAATTTCGGGCTAAGCCCTATCCTATTACAAGACCGAGATTGAGATGGACTCGGTCACCCTTTGGGCATGCAGGCCACATCTTGTGCACGCCATGAGATCTGTGATCTTGTGGCCTTCCATTGATTTGATGGGTAGTTGGTTGAGAAATTCTTGGACACATATATCATAGCTTCTTGTCCGCATGGAGTCTCCTTCTCATGACTCGTGGTAGGCTCGCCCTTCTCCACTTGATCTTCTGTTGCTTTAAATCTGAGAAGTCATAACATATTTGCATTAGGTAGTATGTTATTCCCATCTAACGTAATAGAAGACTCTCTAAAAAACAAAAGCACCTGTTGTTGAAGTAGCTTAGCTCTTGCTCTTGTCATAGGACCTTCCGGAGCCTTATCATGCATACTTGGAGTGGACGATGAATGTGTAATAGAGATGTCCTCATCAGAAGTGTTATCACAGAAGAATGGAACACTCTCTATGACTAACCCAAAGTCCTGCAGGGTCGAAGCCAACCAAAGTACCTGGCGGCAGCAACTGGCAGCAACAACGTACACGGCCTCTACGGTGAACTGTGCAACACCGGACTGCTTCCTAGAAGACCAAGAAACAAGAGAAGTGCCAATGAATTGTCAAGTGCCAGAAGTGCTCTTCCTATGTATCCTACAGCCAGCAAAGTCTGCGTCGGAGTAGCCTCTAAGGGAAAGACAGGAAGAGGAAGTGTACCAGATACCATAGTCTATGGTAGCTCGAAGGTACCGAAAGATGCGCTTCACCGCTTGGCGATGAGAAACACGAGAAGCATGGAATCGAGCACTGTACACATGGAGAAGTGTATGTCTGGTCTCGAGGCAGTGAGGTATAAGAGGGAGCCAATCATGCTGCGCTAATCCTTCTGATCAACTGGCTCGCCATCCTCATATGGGTCAAGAGAAGCTGTAGATGCCATCGGAGTTGACACCGGCTTACCATCACTCATGCCAAAGCGTCTCAGGAGGTCACGAGTGTACTTGCCTTGATGTAAGAAAGTACCCTCCCAAGTCTGCTTGATCTAGAAGCCAAGGAAGAAAGTCAACTCACCCATCATGCTCATCTCAAACTCGGTGCTCATGACATCCGAGAACTGTGAAACCAGAGCATGAGAGGAGCCACCAAAGATGATGTCATGCACATAAATCTAGATGAGCAGAAGGTCATTGCCATGCCTACGAATGAATAAGGTCTTATCTACCTTACCCATCTCAAAACCATGACTCAACAAATAAGACTTAAGCCTCTCATACCAAGCTCTAGGGGCCTGCTTAAGTCCATACAAGGCTTTGGAAAGCTTATAGACATGGTTTGGGTATTTTGGGTTCTCGAAACCTGGATGCTATATAACATAGACCTCTTCTGATGAAGAGAAGGTGTCCGATCTTTCGATGAGATTGATAACTATTGATTTTGGTGGAGGTGACTCTCACGATCCGACTACAACCGTACGACGACGCTTGCGCCTTAGCAATCGCTGAACCAACTCCGAAGTGTTATTGACCTCGCTGGAGGCGTGATCAACCTGAACACGAAGTTCAATCTGATATTGCGAATATGAATGAAGCATAAATTGTATTGCGAATAACAAAGATGGGATCTCGAAGCTGTCTTGACAGGTGGTCGTCCGACACAACTGAAGAACAAAGTTTGCACAATGGCTAAACTAAACTCAACGAAATCCAAGTCATAGGAACGGAGGCGGTGGCTCTTTGATAGGGAGAACGACCTGGGGTGGCGTCCAAGTGCACGCCCTAGGGTTACAAGGCCCATGGGCCCAAGTGGTGGTGGTGCAGCACCCTTTTTGACTCAGACTCGAAACCAATGTGGACTCTTTGATGATTGCAGCCAGCCCAGATGGAATTTGAAGATGAGGTTGGATCCGTTGGAAAGTAGACTTCATAAGCTTCCCATGAAGTACAAGAACGTCCCAAACGGAGTCCGTATGAGGAAGTTATGCCCATTTGAACTTGGTACCATCGTAGCAGTCCGAATCTGATTCCAGAACGTGTCCAACTCGAATTCATGCTTGACTTAGTCCTAAAGTGACGTGGTGACCTCCATTATTCCTTCCATGCATGTCCATGACTCCATGTCCCTTTCCTTCATCCTTCCCAAGTTCCTAAGCACAATTAAATCACTTGCATTAGATAGATGTCTATTCTCAGTAACATATGAAGCTAGGAATGAGTTCACCTAGTAATTAAGTTGACCAGCACGAGCTCGAGTAAGTGGTCCTTGCAACACTTGCTGTGGATGAGTTGTATCCATGGAAGGGATGTCCTCATCATCTTCCTCAATAAACCCCATTGAGGAAGGCACTTTTGACATCAATCTGGTAAAGCTTGAAATCCTTAGAAGCTGCGAAAGCAAGCAGGATTCTACTGGACTCAAGCCTAGCTACAGGGGCAAAGGCCTCCTCAAAATCTAGACCCTCAACATGGGAGAATCCCTGAGCTACCAGTCTAGCCTTGTTCCGAATGACTCGCTCAAAGAGGTCTCCAATCATCTACTCAGAAGGATGGTCTTTTTGGATATTTTGGGGAGGTCCAGGGTGAGATGAAGAAGTGGCCTCTACCTCATGATCTGATGAGGTAGGAACAGAGCCACTAGCTCTAGAAGAAATAGAAGGCATGGGCTGATCTCCTCGAGGTGCAGTGGAAGAAGGCACCTCAAGGGGAGGATGAGGAACTGGATCAGGTAGACAACCCTCATCTCCATCGTCCTCATCATCCACAAAGATGATCTCGTACTGTTTTAAAGAACCTGAGATATCAGGCCTAGTCCCCGAACTGGCCTTGTCAATGGCCCCTCACATGTCTCTACCGTTTTACTAGTCTCGCAGTTCCAGACCCTATAAGCCCGCGAAGATGTCGAGTAACCAAGAAGGATACCATCACAGGAACGTGATTCGAACTTGTCTAGGTTCCCTGACTTCAAGATAAAGCACTTGCATCCAAACACACGGAAATGTGAGACGCTGGGCTTTCGCCCATATCTCAACTCAAAAGAAGTGCGATGCATGTGTGCCCTAAGAAAAACTTTGTTGGAAACATGGCACGCGGTGGCTATAGCCACAGCGAAAAAAACTTCCTCGGTGTAGAGTACTCATCGAGCATCGTCCTGGCCATCTCGACCAAGGTACGGTTCTTCCTCTCTACTACGCCATTCTGTTGAGAGACGTATGGAGAAAAGAACTGGTGCTCTACACCGGTCTCACCGCAAAACCTCTCAAAGTAGGAATTCTTCAACTCCGTGCCATTGTCCCTGCGGATCGCTCGCAAGGCACCCAGAAGCTCAACAAAAAGCCTACTAAACAAACCCGAAAATGGGTAAATGTCTCATCCTTCGAGGCTAAGAAAAACACCCAAGAGTACCTCGAGAAGTCATCGACTACGACAAGAACATACCACTTCCCTCCTACTGACTACACTCGAGCTGGTCCAACTGTGTCCATATGGAGCAACTGCCCTGGTGCATCGGTCATAGTCATTGTGACCGGAGGATGAGAAGCGGCAACCATCTTGCCGGGCCGGCATGGAGCGCAAACAAGATCTTTGACCATCTTGAGTTTCGGCAGACCACGAATGAGATCATGGCCGCTAACTCGGGTCAAATGGTCAAATCCTATATGATCAAGTCTCCTATGCCAGAAGGTAAGGTCACGGGACTCAGAAGCAACTAAACACCTGAGAGAATCACCAGAAGACTCAACAAGATCAGCACGAAAAATTCTCCCATATCTAGAAATCCCGCAAACCAGACTCCCCGAAGAATCAAGAATTTTGCAAGCATTTTTCTTAAAACTCACCTCGAAACCATCATCGATAAGCTGGGAAATTGAAAGCAAATTATATTGCAGCTTACTAACAAATGCAACATCTTTTAAAATAAATGAATCATTATTGCACCAGTACCTTTGGCGACGACGCGTGACGAGGACATCCTTTCCATGCATACAACCATGCCAGCTCCACATCAAACTGAAACTATGTACAAGGACCAATGATAGAGCGCGAGCACGTCAACTTAACCATCAGGTGAATGTGTTCCTAAGTTTGCATACAAATGTTTCAAAGAATGGAATACTACTTAATTCTTATGATGATTTAATTGTCCTTAGGAACCATGGGGAAGAACCACATGATCTCAAGTATAGAAGTGGAACCGTCAAGCGCAAACCAAGTCCTGTTCGCGAGTTCAACTCGGATTCGGCATTCCCAATAGTGTCTACTTCAAACGGCCATAACTTTTGATCCAGAAGGTTTCTTGAGGCCTGTGAGTACTCGTTGGAAAGCTCTTGAAGTCTACATTCAGATGGATCTGGTCTCACATACAAATTCCATACGAGCCGACAAGAAACTGGAAAACAAGTCACATCACTTTTCCAGTGTGAGTCAAAGTGGGCCTTGGGCCTTGTAATCGAGTCCTGTTCGGCTTCCATGTGTTTTGGCTGATCCTCCACCTTCCGTGTCCCTTAAATAGGCAGCCGCACCCACTTCTAGGGTTTGGGTTTTGTTAGACTAAGTTAGCTTTTGCTACTTCGCCTTATACTCGCGCGTGTCGGCTAGACCGCCCGAATACTTGTCTTCAGAACCCACCGTTTTTCTGTTTTTGATTATTCCTACATTATTTATTTGCAATTGAGTTGCTGTTCAACTTGTTCTTGCATGTTCTTTGATTGCTTGCAGGAACAAGTTCCCTCGTGGTTAGGTTGATCGTGCGCCGACAAGGTCACGAACAACCTCTGGAGTTGGTGTATTGATCGCTAAGGTGCAACGTCCTTGGATGGTTGTTGTCGGGTCATCAACGTCATCTCCTTCCCCAATCGAATCTACCACTCTCATAGAAAGATCGGGACCGCTAGTGCTATCAGTTGGTATCAGAGCTCAAGGTTGATCAGTGAGAGATCTAATTTAGTCTTTGCATCTTTTTTTACCTACAGTCCAAAAAACCAAAAAAAAATAGTAGATTAGATATCTAATCCCCAAAACCCGAAACAATTTGAGCCTTAATCTATTGCTGCATAGTCTTGGTTTGTTGAGTCTTCGGTTGCATCGTCTGTCCTTTGCTGGTCTTAGTGTCTAGATCCTTTAGAGTTTCGAGTTCTGTTCACGTGTTGGAATCACCGTTACAGTTAGATCTGAACTTGGTTTCTAGGGAGGCTTTGCCCAAGTTGGTCTCGAAGTAAAAAAAAGAGAGAAAAAAGAGAGAGAGAAAAGAGGGAACAGGCAACCGCATTTTTAAAGAGCCGCGGCAAAAAAAAGAAAAAAAAGAAAGAAACACCTAACCTTTGCACACGATCTCTGATTGAGGCGATTGTTGATCCGTTGGAAAGGAAACGAGAAGATAGAGCCACATGATCGAAGTCTGGAAAATCTGGAAATTTTAGATCCGCGTAAGCTACTAGGAACACGCACAGCAACTTCGACACCAAAAAACGTCGTTTAGGGCCTCAAAACGGCCCGCAAACGGAGAAAAATTCAAGTTTCTCAGAATTCGTTCAAAATTGACAGAGCCCTTCTACACGTGATTCTAAGGTTCCATGTGAAGACGCCCAAAACACACGACGAACGCCAAGTCCCTAATTCCCAATGGAACGACGGCTTGACCTTGAATTGCAGAACGAACAATGGATCGCCTAGTTCTCTCTCAAAGTCCTCGCATGAACTCTGGTGTTGAAAGAACAAGCAATGCTATGTTTCAATCTTATGCATAAAATTAGTCTCCCTTACAATGGGGGTCTAACCCTCAATATATAGTACCCTGTCCACTTCATGGCTGGCCAAGAGGTCCTAAACCAACTCCAACTCATCCCTACATGTATTTGGAAACAAACTCACACAAAAGGAAAAATCTAAAATTGAACCGTCACTATGTTTCGGTCATAACTTTTATTCGTGACGAATTTGAAGGTGGGGCTGGATCCATTGTGTAGCCCTTGAAATTATCTTTCCAACGAGTACAAGAACACCTGAATTGGACTACGTTTGTGAAAGTTATGGTCTTTTTAGTAACTGCTTGTCAGGCTGTCCCGAACCGAATCCGAATTGAATCCTGAGTTGAATCCGAGTTTCAATTGGATTGAGCACGTGGGAGGTCCGAATTTGGCTTGAAAATCTTATCCAAAATTTGTAGTTTAAGTCCTTGTGCTCCTCCCTTTTGCTCTCCCAAGTCTTCACATGAATCATAGCATGAGGTAGTATTCCAAGTTCATCATCAATTAAAAGAAACTCCTTAAGAAACAAATTCACCTGACAATATTTAATGCGGCTCAATACTTCTTTCGAATGAAATAATGTATTCGCCTGAAAAGTGCTAAGCATGCGCGTATCCGCATCATCCTCCCCTTCTTCAAGAAAAGCCGTCCTCGGCTTTTGGTAGCCTGACATTGTACTAAGCAAAGAATACAACGTATATGCATGGCATATATATTTGTCGTCAACACTTCTTTTGCTTATCATATCAAGAACATCTGAAGGCGTAGTAGATAAAAAGAACAACACATATATGCATGGTATATGTATAAATCAATTATCGTGTCATTCTCAACTTTGCTAGGCACATGGACAAATTAATGTAACGGCAACCACAAGATGTATACATTGCAACATTGTCTTTCATATCATCCTCCCTAAAAGTCGTCCTCAACTTTGCTAGGCACATGGACAAATCATTAATGGGCCAAACCAAATTAAGTTGTTCAAATATGGGGCAGAAAATTTTTAGTTCCTTCCACGCTTCCACTGCGCTACTCTGATTATTTGTACATGATTGTCCATTAAAGGATGAATAAGTAGGCTTAAGAAATCTTTTAAAACATGAAGCACTATTGTTGAAACTCATCTCATTGTGATCATGATATGGCACAAAAGACTGTTTATCCAAAATATGCAATTTCAATTCAGCAAACTTGTCACATGTAATGCATATTCGGTAAACATAAAACTTATCATCTATACCATAATCTCTACTACTTAAAAATTAGAGTTGGTGACAGTTCGTCCGTTCTCCTTTAGCTCTCTACAATCGTTCAATCTCATTACAAAACATCTGGACCATTCTTGCTACTGCGGCAGCCAGCTCTACAACAAACAGTTTCTCCAACCTCCTTCGCACCCGCACACCCCACGTTCTCCGTGCCCAGCCTCCCTCTCGACCGCACGTTCTCCGCCCGCCTCTACTCAGACGTTCCACGCCCAGCCCACCCCCCGCATCGCCGCCATGCTCCGCCTCCCACCTACTCCGCGCCCGCAAACCCCCTCACGCCCGCGCCGCTGCTCTGCCTCCCCCGGCGGTCTACACTTTCCCTATCCTCTCCTATCATGATCTCCACTCTCAATCCCATCCTGAACCACCAAACCCTAGAACCGCCGCTGCAACCATGGCACCGAGCGCCCCATCCTCCGCCACGCCTATGCCTACAAGTGGGTCTCCTCTGCCAAGGCTGAGGCCGAGCTCGACCGCCTTCCTCGCCCCTCATCCCCTTCACGTTGCCCGACGCCGGGGGCAGTGCACATCGGCGACGAGGGGAGAAGGTGGTGTGGCCCAGCCCGGTGACGAGGGACATGTCGAAGGTGCGCGGCGGCGGTCGGAGGGGACCGTGCGGCATGGTCCAGATCCTTTCGGATCGACTTTGGCAGCGCAGATCTGATTAGATCTGGCCATAACGACGCTACAGAGAGGGGAGAGAGGGCGGCAGGGAGGCGCCATGTATGGGGACTGTCAGATTCGGACCCTCCCCCACGCCGCCGCCATGGCCTCCGGCCACATCGTGCCGCCTTCTCCTTCCTCTCCGGCCACATCGCGCCGCCTTCTCCTTCCTCGCGCTATCATCTCCCTTTGTCCATGCTGCCATCACCGGTCAAGGGTGGGCAGTGGGCGCGGCATCACTAGCGGAGAGCACGGCGGCGGTGACGAAGAGCAACGGTGCTCTGCAGGCTCCAGCGTGGCGAGGCCATCACCACCACGCCCACCATCAGTAGCAATATGGAGGAGGTTGTCTTCAAGAAATCCGATTCAAGTTCTGCACATCTCTCTCCTTTCTTCTCCTGTCTTCGCCCGATTGCATGATTGATGTTTCTTCTTTGTTTGTTGAATTTGTGCCTCTTTTACAATAAATCAGAGATTGATGTCTTTTTCAGTGGCTCTGCTCACTGTGAAGGTAATATGTTGTGTGAATTTTACGGATCAACTTTCCTGTTGATGCCCATTGATATTATGCCGTTCATTTAGATTACAGTTTTTAGGATTACTTTTAGTAGATGCATTTCCGACTGACCATTAATGTGTACTGAAACAATTATCATCTAACATTCCTTATTTCCATTCTTTTGTTCCTCATCACTTCTCCTCAGGTAGGTCAAGCATCCCCGACTGCAGTGACCCCATGCTGCTCCTTGACCTCCAAGAAGAGAAAGGATGTTATTGAAAAAACAGTTGTAGTTTTTGTTGAATAATGTTATGGTGTGTCGATCACCATCAACATACTTCCTCACTAATGCATATCTTGTTTAACATGCAATCACGCATGCACCTCCTAGCTTGTATAACTGATAATCTATTTTACTTCTTTCAATCATACCTTTACTTTATCAATGAAGTACTTGCGGGATCGGCAGCTTTGCTCTTGGTAATCCTCCATCTCATATTCTTATGAACTTCTCTCCCTCATAAAATAGAGCAGCAGCGAATTGACTTCCTGAAGCGGATGGAGGTGAAACACATGGAGAACTTCGTCGACACACATGTGAAGCTCGCTAGGGTGAAGCACTCCAAGAAGATCGGAGGGGCTGCAATTGATGGTACCGGTGCAGTGGAGCTGGTTTCCTCCGTCGCTGTGCTGCCTTTCCTCTCCACCTCCACCTACCTCTGATGCTGAGGAAGGGTTAGGTAAAGTCCGATTCGGCATTTTAGTTTTAGATTAACAGCCCTTGATTATTGCTAATTTTTTTAATCTTTTGCTATTATAATGTTGTAATGCTACTGTGGATGTGTTAACAGTAGCGTGTTGTGAGTTAATGTTTTAGCGATTGATGACGGGATCCCATCCACAATTAAATGTTGATAAGTGGAATTTTAGTGTTATATTCGTTTGGTCTTAATAGTGGGCAGGTCTACAAATGTTAATTTATCATCTGGTGAATCCATTCGTGAGTGCTTATATGCTGGGAAATAGAAATGGTCCGTCGGCACTTCCGGTTTGTTGGGGAAATGCTGAGGTCCTAATATAATAATATATTTTAGGGTGTCTCCTCAGCAATAGTGGTGTAAACAAGCTTATGTGATCTCCGCTTGATTGTGCTCAGTAACTCGTAAAAGGTTACTCTTAAAAGGATTTTCACATCTTAAATGAAAAAGCCTTTGCAGGGTTTGTTTTGCCTAACTTGAGAGTAGGCTTATCACCAAAGTAAGCTTAAGCTAGAGTCAAACAGGTAACCTTTTATATTTGGGTTTCATTCAGTTCTAACCCCGGCTCTACAGTATAGATAACCTTATCTAATTAAACTAGCTTTTGGGCTTATAAGCTGTAAAGTCCAGTAAGTTAAAAGTCACTAATATACAAGCTATACCTGTGTGGCCCTGTGGGGTTGTTCAAATGGCTTATTACTAGAGTTTTCAATTCCGAAAGTTTAACGTATCTTATCCACTGTCAAGCTTTGTGGCTTCTGATCCAAAATTCTTCTAGGCTGGCTTGTGAGATTTAATGTATAGTAGGCTACGCATGCCTTCTAGTGATTGTGATGTGATTGTCCTGATGGATGAAGTGCCTTGACTTTTTGTCTACATGATTGCTATCGTCGTTTATGTTTTAAGTTTCACCTTGCTAAAATAGTCAACTAGAAAATATTGTGATCCCCTATAATTTTGAAAATTTATTACCTTTCTGTTGTCATTTTTTGACAAGTAAAGTTTATAATGTTCATTCTCGACCAATCATTTCTTGCATTTAGATCATGCCTCATTGACTAGAGCCATCATTCAGAGTTGAGTTTGTTGATGATGGATAAAATTCAAAGCCATATTTAGTATAGACAGTAGACATGTGAACAAGCAAGCGATATCCTAAACTGAAAATAGAGGTAAGGACCAAATAGTGCAGTCCAAATGAGTAGGCAAGTTCCAAACATTTGTGGGATAAAATTCAAAGCCAAATTTAGTGTAGACAATAGACATGTGAACAAGCAATAATGATATCCTAAACTGAAAATAGAGGAGGTAAGGACCAAATAGTACAGTACAAACAAGTAGGCAAGTTCCAAATATTTGTTTCCAGACTCAAAAAAATATGCTATGTGTAACTTGCCTGTCGAGCTGCTATAGGCAGGTTCCAAACATTTGTTTCCAGAATAAAATATGTATGTATAACTTGCCTGTTGCGTTGATATGTTCTTATGCTTATTCTGAAGGGAAAACAAATCGTTTGTTATTTAGCATGCGTGAATATACATGAGCCTATCCATGCCCTAATGGTATTTTGATTATTACTGTTTCCTGACGCGATAAATCAACTGTTTTCCCATATCTTCTGTACAGATTATCAGTGCCAAGTCCTTGAGATGGCGTTGCTCTCAAGTTAAGGCTCTCGTTTGGCAGTGAACGCACTATCCCTTGGATATTCTGTAGTCCCAGCTCTTCTACTTAGGTTCATTGTAGTTTGTAGTTGGGTAGTATATGAAGATCGAAGATTAGAAATTCTTAGTGTAAAGCAATGTTGACATTGATGTCTGTTCCTTGAATTTACCTTGTTTTATTGACAAACTCTGGCATTCTCATTTTTACCCTTTTCATGCTCATAGTTATCTTGTATGTGATGTACAACTTATTTAAGACCTAACATGTTTGCATGTACCTGTGAGTTTTAAAATATGTACTATAATAAATTTTAAAAATTCGTAGCAACGCACGGGCATTCAACTAGTTTCCAATCAAATTGAACTTATATGTATATATGCATAGGTACTAACTAGTGATTTCTGCAACATTCTCAATCACACTACATAGCTCTTTAGGATCATCAAACATGATATAATATAAGGAATCATTAAGAGATATTCTCGTAAGAACTTCCTTATGAGTAATCGTTCAACATTATGTAAATTGAGCAAAGAAGTTTCAGAACATGGAATTTTTATTCGTACATGTGAGTTCTCATAAGTACTCACCGTTTCATAATTAATTTCAGCACCTATATTGTTACCTTTATCGTTCTTATGACATGGAATGAAATGTGCCATTTTCGAGAACCATCAACAACTACAAACACTGAATCCCTCCCCCTCCTAGTCCTAGGTAGTCCTAAAACAAAATCCATGCTAATATCTTCCCAAGGAGCATTTGGAACAGGTAGGGGAGTATATAAACCATGGGAGTTCAGTTTTGACTTAGCTTTGTGACGTGTGATGCATCGCTGCACAAATCTCTCAACGTCCTTCCTCATCTTTGGCCAGTAGAAATGGTTGGCGAACATTTCAAAAGTCTTCTCACGGCCAAAGTGGCCCATCAAGCCTCCTGCATGTGATTCCTGCAACACCGGCCTAACCAAGAATCTGGAACATATAGTTTGTTAGCCCTAAAAAGAAAACCATCATGCACATGATATTTCTCCCGTCCTTTTCCATTGCGACATTTTTCATATGGTTCTAAAAAGTTATGATCAGCACCATACAAATCTTTTAAATTCTCAAGTCCTGGCACTTTTACTTCTAATTGATTCAACAAAGTATGTCTACAGGATAAAGCATCAGCAACCATATTTCCTTTGCCTTTCTTATATTTCATAATATATGGAAAAGTTTCAATGAATTCTACCCATTTAGCATGCCTTCTATTCAGTTTAGCTTGGCCTTTCAGATGTTTCAAAGCTTGATGATCAGAATGTACAACAAATTCATTGGGCCATAAGTAATGTTGCCATGTTTGAAGCATCTAACTAAAGCATACAACTCTTTATCACAAACAGAATAATTCAATTGTGCACCACTCAATTTTTCACTGAAATATGCTACTGGTTTAGTTCCTTGCATTAAGACACCACCAATGCCAATTCCACTAGCATCACATACTATCTCAAAAGTTTTGGTAAAATCAGGTAAGACCAACAAAGGGGCTTCAGTTAATCGTTTCTTGAGCTCAAGGAAAGCTTTTTCTTGTGGCTCATCCCATTTAAAAACAACTCCTTTCTTTGTCAATTCATTTAATGGGGCAGCAATGGTACTAAAATCCTTTACAAATCTTCTATAGAAACCAGCAAGACCATGAAAGCTTCTTACCTGACTTACATTGATAGGAGTGGACCATTTCTTAATTGCTTCCACCTTTGATTCATCAACTTCAATGCCATGCCCTGAAACAACATAACCAAGAAAAACAACATTGTTTGTGCAAAATAAGCACTTTTAAATGTTAGCATATAGTTTTTCCTTTCTAAGAATATTCAGCACTTGTTTGATATGATCAGGACGCTCTGCTATGGATCTGCTATAGATTAGGATGTCATTAAAATATACAACAACAAATTTACCGATGTACGCTCTTAAAACATGATTCATTAATCTCATGAAAGTACTTGGCGCATTAGTTAACCCAAAAGGCATGACTAACCATTCATACAACCCAAATTTTGTTTTGAAAGCAGTTTTCCATTCATCACCTTCTTTCATTCTAATCTGATGATAGCCACTTTTCAAATCTATTTTAGAGAAAACAACATAGCCACTTAGTTCATCTAGCATATCATCTAACCAAGGAATAGGATGACGATACCTAATAGTTATATTGTTAATGGCTCTACAATCAATACACATTCGCGAAGTTCCATCTTTCTTAGACGCTAAAATCACAGGTACTGCACAAGGACTTAAGCTTTCACAACCATAACCTTTTTCTAAAAGCTCTTGTACCTGCCTTTGTATCTCTTTTGTTTCTTCAGGGTTGGTGCAGTAGGGTGGCTGATTTGGAAGTGAAGCTCCTGGAATGAAGTCAATTTGATGTTCACTGCCACGCAACGGAGGTAGACCAGCTGTAAATTCTCCAAAAAGACATCCTTGTATTCCTGCATGATATATGAAATAGAATTTGGATGACAAGTTAAGTTGTTAGTTGAAACCATAACATCCTTATACATGAGCACAAAGATCACTTGATCTGGGTTTTGTCTCACTTCTCTCAATTCTGATTTTGTAGCTAACATAACTAAGTTTTGTCCCTCTCTTTTCTTTTTACCTCTCATGTTTGGTTGGTGGCACTCATTTGCTGATTTGTGGATGTCACTCAATTTTTTTCTCTCTCTGATGAGGATATCCCTAGTACTTATGACGCTGTTTATAAAGCACGATCTATACTTCTCAAACAACAGGTGCAATTGTTTCTTAACTACCTGGCGAAAAGAAAGAATTGATGTAGTTGAGCTTCACTTATATCCTTTCATCAATTGAGACTAGCTTTTGATATTGCCGTTGGGGCTGTTCTTGAGCTCTATTTACGCTTGCTGAATTCTTGAATTTTTGCAAAGGGAAGACAACACTAGTTCGGCCAAACTAAAAAAAAGGAGTAAGCCACGGCATAGTTAAAAAAAAGCCTAAAAGTTTCCTGCGATTTGATAAAAAAATGAAAATAGAAATGTTAGCCAAAACTCTGTGGAAAACCTTAGTTCATATTTTCAGCTTGTGTACTTATTCTCATAGAGCAATCTTGTGCCCTTACATTCATAATTATTGCAATTGGCTAGCGTCTCTCCTAGTACTTAGTGCAAAATGAGCTAGTTATTTATCTCAATTTCAGATTGCCTCTTTCTAGCTCTTTCCTTTGTTTGCATTAAGTCACATTTATCATTGCGTGTGCGTTCATACACTTCGCTTAAACCAATTGGATCAGCACATAGGCAAAATACTCTAGTTTGGATCATTACTTAGCTTTACAATACCTTGAATATCAGATTGCATAGGATATCCACATACTCTCATACATTACTAGGTTGAGGTCGTTCGCTGTCACAAGTGTCGATTTTCCATCCTTGATTCACTTTGGAACGGTAAGTTTGTCTTGTTTTCAGGATATTGAGTTGCTGCCATGTCAAGTTATCAGGAGGATCTATCGGTTACATGGTTGGAGTACACTCGCTTGCGCAGAATGCTACAAAAGCAACTTCAGGATCATGATAATGGTGTGCGCGATGAGCTTGGGTCCGTTCAGTATGAATTGAACAACCTTGGGGAGGAGGTTACGCAACTACATTCGGACATCAACAACAACTTCTTGGAGCTGCGCACCATGTTCAACTACCCCGACGTGCATCGTAAGGATTTTGTCTCTAAGCCCAAATTTCCTATCCCTATATTTTTCAGGTAGTACAGATATGGAAGAATACCTCAATTGAGAGCTAGAAATTGATACGCTGTTTTGGATGCACAATTGTTCCAATGATAGGAAGCTCTTACTTGCGTCCAATGGGATGGCTGATTATGTCACACATTGATGGGAGCGGTTTGTACGTAAACGTAAGGAAAGCCAGGAATTGCCAATTGTCACCTGGGAGCAAATGAAGCAGCATTTTTGCGCACGTTTTGTACCTTACAAATACAAGCGTTCCTTAGTGGAAAAGTTGACAGGACTGCGACAAGGTTTGAAGTCCACTTGTGTGACACAAGAGAAGGCGACCAAGCATGAGATTTTCCCTTCGGTCCTGGCTTCATGTAGTATTGCTCCCTTGCTTCATGAAGAGATTATGGTTACTCGTGATTGCTCCATTGCTGACCAACAATCTTTGGGGGATGCGATGCATCCAAACCCATGTGAGAATGAGAGACACATAGCCAAATTGAATGAGAATGATAAACAGAGTGAGCTGTGTGATTTCACCATATGTGAAGTGGAGAGCATCTCCATCGAGTGTGAGAGAGATACACCAATAGAAAAGAGGGAAGTAGATGATTGCAAAAGTCAGGTTATTGCTGAAATTAACAATTTACTCTCTACTTCTAGTGTTGTTTCTCATATTGTGCAGGTCGATATTAAAGAAGAGGAGTTGAATTTTCAACAACCGGCATCGTTGGAAGTAAAAGACGAGGAGATAACCACGGTTGGGGATGGAGTGCTTGCTGCCTCGTGGTTTTGTCACGACGATTTGATACTTACAACACCTACAATAACTAAGAAGGATGTTAAAGGTAACAATAATGGTGTTGAATTGAATATTCATCATGCAAAGGTACGTAATAGTGAGAACTCTAGTGTTCCTTTGAATATTCTATATTTTGAAATTTCTTCGCTCAATTTACATAATGTGGAATTGATTACTCATAAAGACGTTCTTACTAGAATATCTCTTGATGATTCTTTATACTATATCATGCTCGATGATCCTAAAGAGCAATCTAGTGTGATTGAAAACCTTGCTGAAGTTTCATGTTTAAAATCACTAGTTAGTCCTTATGTGATACGGGGAGGCCCGATCTTCTCAGTGAAGAACCGTGAATAGTTGATGCGAAGTAGACGATGTCACTAGTTGAACACTCGCGCCAATGCACAAACCCTCAACTGTTCGGAATACGCCCAAACACACCGGATAATGGTTCATCGCGAGACCACTAACGACGAACGCCAAGTCCCCAATTCCCAATGGAACGACGGCTTGACCTTGAATTGCAGTCGAACAATGGACCACCTATTTCTCTCTCAAAGTCCTCGCATGAACTTTGGTGTTGAAAGAACAAGCAATAGCTATATTTCAATCTTATGCATAAAATTCGTCTCCTTACAATGGGGGTCTAACCCTCAATATATCGTACCCTGACCACCTCATGGCTGGCCAAGAGGTCCTAAACCAACTCCAACTCATCCCTACATGTATTTGGAAACAAACTCACACAAAAGGAAAAACCTAAAATTAAACCGTCATAATATTTTGGTCATAACTTTTATCTGTG
>JAYGGG010000374.1:0-20324 GCA_036346245.1 Bonia amplexicaulis | reverse complement strand
CGCTAGGCGGCATGCTCACGATCTGCGGCAGCACGCGGCGTGAGGCGGCGGCGGCGGCGCTCGGCCGCCTCGGCGCAAGGCAGGGCGGCGGCGCGGGATCCGGCGGTGGCGGCGGGCGCGCGTCCGGAAGGCGGCTTCCCCGATCCCGGCGGCGGCCCCGGTCCGGGGTGGCTGCTGCGGAGAGGGGGTCGGTCGCAGGGGAGGAAGAGGCCGGTGGTGGGGGATCTCCCGACATGTCGGCCGAATCGCGCACCGAATCGCGCAAGAACAGGGGAGGAGGAGGGCGGAAGAGAGCGGAAGGGGTGGTCACGGGACCAACCCGTCTGATACCATGTTAGAATGAGTGGAGAGAGTGCAGAACCATATATTAAGATATATTAAACACCCAGTAGTACAAGAGATATATATAGGCAAAGGCCTAGGGTTTAGGTCTAACAGAGACCACCCTGGAAAACCCTAACAACTAGCCTAACAACCCCAACAGAAAGTGACTGAGAGTACAGTGGGAGGCAGCCTTTCTACAGCTGTCTACAGCTTATCTAACACCGAGTAAGCTTTAAGTCGAACAGCAAATGGCTTGCCATACCATTTACAAAAGTATTCCTATCAGGTTACAACAGTAGTAAATCATTGGCACTGTACATACATCTGCACCAGAGCCCTAGGTCCTAACACAAGAAACAAAATTGCACCATACACCTGAACACCCAGAAGTACCGAGTTATGTAGCTTCTCTAACAGAAGGGTGCTTGACTACTAATATACATATCTTGAGAATAGCACAAATACTGAGACATACCAGCAGCTGCAAGATGTTCGATACAGCAAGCCAAATGGGTAAGCACTAATTTCAAAGCACACGAAGAGGTAAACTACATTTATCCACCATTCATCGTGATTTAAAAATTGTATAAATCACTGTTGAGAAAAGCATAGAAGCACATGTTAATTAATAAATCTTTGCATTATCATCCTATGTTAGAAGACCATGAGTATGTACTGCTTGTATCTTTGTACTGCTTGTAATCTTCTGTTGATAAAAAGCATGATCAGTGTTGGTAGTTCACTGCGGCATGAAACATAGCCTGCAAAATTGACGGAAGCATTATCCCCAGAGAGAGCATACACAACTCAATGACCTGAGCAGTATTTGAATACAGCGGAATCAATTTATTTGATTATTACTTATCTTTGCGGTCTAGCCATGATGCAAACATGTCTACGACTCAACATACAACAGAAAATAACAGTATGCCTATTCATAATAGAAGACAGTTTCAAAATTTTAAAATTGTTAACAGCGTGTACATCTTTCAGTTCGTAAGACTGCTCATCCCATTGATCTACTAGTGTTTATTTTTTGGTACCTATCTAGTAAGAAAGAATGGATACTGTGACAGTCTAATTGCTACTAATTGTCTAGCTACTAAGATATCATGGGTCCAAGTCCAACATTCTAATTGTGCACACTTTAAAGGTGGCTGTCAAGGTCTTCTCAAGAATTAAGATGCAAAAATAAGCTCTGATCCACGAAAATATAAGCAACTAAGGAAATAGAACTACCAGTGCGGAGCTTACCAGTCTATTTGATCCAATCTCGGGTACACATGAGCGCCTCAATTGTCTTGATGTTTAATGCGCTCCATTGCTTGTGAATTACTGGCCCCTCACTGCTGAATGCTGCTTCGCAATGAACAGCAGATGATGGCATTGCCAAGACATCCCGTGCCATAACTGAGAGGGTTGGATACTTTGTAGAATGACTCATCCACCAGTTCAGAATATCAAAATCATCCTTCCTTGGAACAAGGCCATCTTCAAGATAGTTATCAAGCTCTGTCAACAGTTGACTCCTTGTTTGTGCACTAAGATGATGATCCCAATCTTCCAATGAATCACTGTCAAATCCATCCATTTCAACATCACGAGCTTCACAATTCGAAGTGTGAACATGCGGCTTATCCACAGGGCTGCAATATTCATGAAACAGCTCCCTGATTATTTCACGCACGGCAGATACAAACTTCGCTGCATCGGTACCAAAAGCTTGTTTAAGACGGAACTCAATAAAAGTAATTTTGAATCTGGGATCAAGAACAACAGGTACTGATAACCACAAGTACGAATTTTGCCAATATTCATTGAATGCTTCCTGCATCTCCCTAACCATGCTAGCAACTTCAGTGTGATCGATAGATGCTTCTTCTTGCAAAGTTGTCCTAACTTTCCATAATTCATTGAAGTACGTATTTGCTGTTGGGCAAACAGGACCCGAAACTACTTCAATGGCATGATAAAAAGCCCTCAAAATCTTGCAAATAGATTCAACAATCTTAATGTCTTCTGCAGATAACAATTCTTTAGAGGGAAATGCCTTCTTGAAATGCAGAAGAACTTCAAGCCTAAAGTAAATTTTGTGCCACCATTTAGCGTCTTCCTGGGGACACTTCAAACCCATATTTTTAACAACTTCAAGAAGTTGCTGCTGAGTCAACGATGAGGATGCATGTGCCTGCATAAATCTCTCTAGTATATCACCAACAAGCTGAAGCATTGGTTGCCCTTTTGAAACAATGTTATTGAGCACATCATCCACACAAGCAATATTGTATAGCTCACCTCTAATAGGAAGGCAGTTTCTTTGTATGAGCATGTCCTTCAGCTTTGAGGTACTTTCATGGTTTCTTATATCACCGACAGATATCAAGCTAAAAAGCTTCTGATCAAGATTCCAGTCTCTTATAGCTTCCCCTATGACATTATATGGCCCACTCTCAGAGTCTAATACACAAGCCTCCTTATAATGTATCATCCTTTCGAAATCAGTAGGTGAGGACCAAAACACACCAAACTTGATTATTCTCCTTTGAAGCTTCCAGTTTGCATCAATAAAATGCGCTGTCAAACAGAGGTACTTTACTGTGGGCTCAGCTCCATGAGGAGCCCACACGCTTGCTGATAGTGAAACCCGCTGGGATGAAAGTGCAATTTTTTCCTTAAGGTCAGCCTTTTCTTTCTGAAATAAAAGAGTTGAATACTCTTCCATATCAATGCTTGAAGCCATGTTAAACACAGGGTTGAGGCTCTTTGTAAATCTTCGCATTTCTTCATGCTCCACAATTGACAGGGGATAGCCATGAAGAACAATCAATCTAGTTAGCTCTTGATAAGATGCTTCTTGATCAAATTTCCGGGTGCTTATATCTGGAGCAGCATGAACAGATGAGGTATTTTGTTCCTTTGAGGTCGTGTTATCTAGTGCTGGTAAAGCTAGAATGTGCTGGTTCTTAGGAGTTATGTCACCAGAGCTATTACCCTTGAAGAGCTTGCTAGCATATTCCGCAATCTGAACCTTACCATTTGTCAAGGCAGGTGAAAGCTCGTCCTGAACCCTAGATTTCAAATTTGGTACACTGGATGGAAAAAACACACCCTTCTGATGATTTATGCTAGTTTCACCTCGTGCTGGACAAGTCTGAGTATGTCGGTTCAAATGGCTTCTACCTTTCTCTGCACTAAGCCGCTTGTGGCAATGGACACAATCAGCACCCTGGATTTTCCCCCCAACGTAGACAGGCCTAAAGTCCTTCCACACCTTTGACCTGAATCTGCTGTTCTCACTATGAGTTACCAAGTTTATGTCGTCAAGTGAATCTGGAAGAATCTGGTCCAACGGATCAATGTCATTCGCCACTACCATGCATAAAGTATGGATAGTTTAGTCAGAAATGGAATACGCATAAAAGATGAAACAACTAGTCACAAAGAAAATGGCTGCTCACACCAGAATATACACCAAACCAACAAACAGCAAAATTTCTGACATAAAGCAAAACATGTGACCCATAACTGATGACAAAAGGTCTAAAATGTCCCATACTAACTGAGAAAAAGAGAAGAAGTACTAGAAATTTCCACCAAAATTAAAACATCCAATACTCAATCTGGTGGACCTTAACAAAAATGTAATGCTCCATTATGCAGGGTCTATAATTGTAACTGTTTAGATTCAAATTCGACCTCTTGCAGAGAATTATCATGCAAAAGAATCTTATGTGTAAGCTAATTGCCGCCGGGCGCCGACTACCAGATATCTAGATTCTAGAGTTGGAACAAAATGAGTTTGTGGCAGCATTTGAGCCAAATTCATTTATAGTTACTAATTTGTAACTTGTGTGATCAAAGCGTATGAACAATCATATAATGTGTCAGGTATCTCAAATGTAACAACCATGTTTTCATTTTTCGCATTGAGTTAAGTGCATCATGAAGGACAGCTTTTACAATCAATATGATACCATGAAGAGCTACACTCGACCAGCACAAGGGCCTAGCCAGCACCAACAGGCCACTCTACACCACCACAAAGTCAAAGGCAGTGGCCTCAACTGTTGTCCAAGTTAATATCTCCATTAATTACTAATTTACTATCCCTAAGGGCTTAGGGGGATTCAAAATTAAATTCTTAATACATGGGTGCCATCCAAAGTTTATAATCATCCAAAGCTTCTTAAATAACCAAACAACAATAGAATTGCTCAAAAATTACAAACTAGCAGACCAATTAAGATGACTATCTGTAACTAAAGCATGATGCCCGGATTAAACAAAGTAAACATACCATATGGAGGAGAGTCAGGATCCTGTGGCTGGCTCATATCCAATTCCTCTTTCGCTCGACAAATTTTCTGGTGTCGCCACAGATGACTTGTTCCATTAGAATGTCCATCAGCACCTTTGCAACTCATTAGAATATGGCAGTAGCGGCATTCCGCGCTCTGAATCACTCCGTTTACATAGACAGGCTCGTACTCGTCCCACACCTTAGACCTTTTCTTGTTTTTGAATCTGAAGGCAGCATGAGCTCCATCGGATGCTACCCCTACTGGCATATCATCACTATCATGCTCATCCATGTGTTCCATAACTACATACAATGATACGGCACAATCAATTTTCTTGACAGCATTTAGTTAAACCGTTGAACAGCAGGCTGGATAAATGCAGAAAATCAAGCATGACAATAAGTAGGAAGATCAACACAACAGGCAACCTCACCTACAGATGGAACTTTCAGCAAGAAATGATATAATGTGGTGCCAAGTGCACAGCAGGTTGCCGTACTTCCGATTCACGCTTACTAACAGTGTCATACTTCAATTTGAAGCAATTTTATACACACATGAAACTAAAACTAACATCCCCAACTTCAACATAAAAAATAAAACTTCGAACCACAATTTCTGTGCAACGTCAACTCTCCAAGCTCCCCAACTCTCTAACCATTTGCTACAAACAAATCACATCACGAAATCAACACAAAGTAGTACCGATCCTTAGCTAGATAGCTACAGAGTTGAGCTTGTTCTCCAAAATTAAGCCGAAAACAACTGCACGAATCGGCAAGGGTGGTGTGGGAGGGATTGCATCGCTCACCGCTCCCCGGAAGCTCAAAACCCCCGAGAAACGGAGGCGCAAACCAGCTGAGCAACTCCAAACCAGAGAAAGATCGGGGGGAACAGGAGATCGGAAGAACCGGCAGCGGCGGCGGAGTGAGATTCGGGTAAGGGCTAGGGCGTGGACGTGGAGTCGGATGGATCTGTGTTCTAGATCTGGGCTTTATGGGCTCTCTTTGGGCTTCTGGTCTGTGCAGCCAACATCGGACATGGAAAAACCTGGGCTCTCTTTGGGCTTCTGGGCTGTTCAGCCACCATCGGGCATGGACAAACCTGGGCAGTGCCGCCGCAAAATGGGCCTGGTTTTTCGGTCTCTTCGTTTTTTTTCTTTGGCTTTTACGAAAGTAAAAACAAACATACAATTTTTTTAAGTGCATTCTCTGTACGGTTTTTTTAAGCTGAAGAGAATAGGCATGTCATCTGCTGTCGTTAAAAAATGTAAACAAAAATCATTTGTAGCCCAAAGAAAATAAGAGCCCTTTAGAGCATCCACAGTGTATGAAAATAGAGAGTCCTAAGGCACCTTAAGGTCGACCTTATACATTACAAATGTGACTTTAAGCAGGCCATAAGCAAAAAAAAGCTTAAGACTAGTTATCAAACTAAAGACCTGATCACAAGTATTAAAATACAATTTTTCTTGATCTGCCGAGTGGGACCATCTTAAGACCTCTTGGGTTATATACATTAAAGCATCAGCCTCAAGGTTTAGATGGGACCCATTTTAAGACCTCTTAGGTTATATACACTGTGGATGCCCTTAGACCACACACAAACAAGCTGCAAACATCCAAAAGCTCCCCAAACGGATCAAACGCCCAGGGTTTCTTCTTCCTCGCTCGCCGTCCTCCAGCGCCACGAATTAGGCGACCGGTCTGCCGACGCCAACGACGGAGGGTTCGACGACAAGGGTATCCCTCGAGGCCTTCGCTGAGGCCAACTGGTCGAACAAAGAACACCACCGGCCACCTCAACCAGGCACACATCATCTACGAGTGAGTAGTAGTACTTCGATGCTTTGCCAGTTTGCCTTTGTGACGCATGTACACGATCCTGTAAAACTCCAGGCGATTTTACTGTACTTCCCCAACTGACAGTTTTGGTGACCTTGCTTCTTGAATCTTGATTGCACAGGGCAGAACTCTGAGTAAGACTGCTTGCTAGGATGAGCTGTATAACCAGTGTCGGATCCAGCACCAAATTCTAGGGAGGGCTAATAGGATAAGTCCAGCAAAAAATAAATAAGCGAAACAAATTATCTTTGATGTGTTTGATGTGTTTCCATCATACATATTACTTTTTTAGATAAAATTCCATCATACATATTATCATCTTAAAGCATCCATCTTGTGCAGTGCAACAAAGCAAGTCAAGGGGATTCAACCGGCAAGACAGTGAGCAAAACTCAGCTGAATTCTACAGTTTATGTACAATCAAAAGTGGAAATCTTCATCCCAGCAGTTTATCACAACTCTTAGCGGAATCAACGTTCTCTGCTAACCGGAGTAAAATTGTAAGTGAAAAAAAAAGCTAGCTTGTGCAAATTGGGAAGCCCTGGAACTTCTCACAAGCTAAGGGACAAAAATTTTGTTCACTTTGTACACCATGAAATTACTGTAGGGAAATTATATCTCAACTCTGAAATGTTCTGATCCTTACATTTATACTGACAATAGTAACTCTCAGGGTGCACAAGAAATGCAATGAAACAGAAACAAGCCCCAGATATAGGAGAATCAAATAACAATGTATCAACATATCTGAGAACGAGACTGTAGCAAAGAACTATTAGTCTAATAAATAATGATTACTAAAACAAGTTCAAAACTAAAAAACACCGAAAAGCTAAAAAGAACAGAGCCATATATGATGTACGTGTAACCAGGGATAGAAAAACCAGTGGTTACCGGCCAGTAACCGGAAAAACCAATGGGAACCAGTAGAAAAAAAACCAACCGAAAATTTTCAAATGTAAATTTACATTTATGACTACATAATTCACTTTCTAGTTTGATTTAAAAAAAGTTACTATAAGAAGTTAAAAGCTAAAAAACAATGAAAAGCCAAAAAAACAGAGCCATACATGATGTATGTGTAACTAGGGATAGAAAAACCAGCAGTTACCGGCCGGTAACCGGAAAAACCAGTGAGAACTGGTAGCAAAAAAACCGGCCAAAAACTTTCAAATGTAAATTTACGTTTATGACTGCATAATGTACTTTCTAGGTTGATGTAAATCTTTTTTGTACTAGATTACCTATTATATGAACTAAATATGCATCAATTATTGTACTCTCAAATTTTTTTATCAGTTTTTCTGGCTTTTTAGCGCGGTTTTCGGTTTTTAGCATTTTTTCGGTAGCCGGAATAGTTACCGGTTTTAAAACAGGTTAAATTCAAAATTTGATATTTGAATTTTAACCAGTTTTTTTACTAGGAACTTCTCCGGTACCGAGATTTCTATCCCTGCGTGTAACTGTTATCTACAAATGTGCAAGTCCCTTCTGCCAAGCCCAAGAATTCGCCAGTCCAGTTGATGCAGTGAAGGACACCTGATACAGGAAATATGGACAGAAATTAGCCATGTATGAACAACACATGGCAGGTTGACAACTGTGTACACGTAGAAGTCAAACAAGAAGCTATCAGCATGTGAATAAAAGAGACAGCACATGATATCAAAATATCTACTCGTCCAGATATGATAAAAATAGGCAAGAGGAAGCAAACGAAGAATGGCAGTTGACCAGTCGTGGCAGAAAATGTGTAAACACGTCAGAAAGAATTAACACAAAGGAACCAGAGCAATATTTCCCATCTCTTTTTGCTAGCTAATAGTTTTTTGCAGTCAATAGATCTATTGTAACAAAATTTTTACGAACTAGATAAATGTCATAACGTGCATGAATTGTACCTCCAGGCAGTTTTGAGATGGAAAGAAGTACAATAAATAAGTGCAGCTAACATCTTTAGTAGTTCAAGAATTAGGACAAGGAATCAGGACGGGAGCCCAAAATCTTTAGCCAACAGAAGGAAGCTGGCCCTCAAGAATTTTAGCTTTAGATAAAGATTACAAGGACAGATCCTTGATATATGCAGTTTGACAACAGAGTTAAACATGCAGCAAAAAATGGCAGTATGGCAAATGCATTCATTCAAAACACACTTGAACTTCTGATTTATGATGTTAGACCACAAACTTGAGGAAAACTGTGTATGCCTTTGAAAGCCCACATTGCCTACTTCTAGTTCCAATAAGCACAAACGTCTGAAAAAAGCAAGTCAACATCCACAATATTCATGGTGTTCACACGGATCATCACCTCAATTTTAACTAATGCTTACTTGCAAATCAGAAAAACGCCCATTAGACAGCCCAGCTAGAAGCTGTACTCAAACAAAAATGGTGACTAACCAGCCAAGGAAACATCAAACTCTTTTGCAAAGGTAACATGCTTACATCCATGTAGCTCATGGTGATGTCCTAACATTGCTTTGTAATTTCTACTAGAACTACAGAGGTTTGCTAACCTAGTGGTTCATCAAGCAGACAAATAGTAATACAATAATGACATGACATCACCATCCTAAAGGGATGATCCAACGGTAGACATGGCCTATAGGCTATATAAGAACAAAATCATCTATGCCTATGCACACCACTCCTGTCAACGCTCAACAGTCGCGGAGAGATATAGATGCGCAAAAGCTACAGAGCATAACCAGCTAGTCCATGTCCAGAAATGAATACGGATTACCTACTCAGCGAGCGTAGCACATAGCCTGAACTGCAAAGAAGGCTAGTGTAGCCGGGATGTTGTAGCGACTGCGCAAGCCATCAATGGCTATCTCCACCGACTTTGCCGTCTCAGGGACAGTCACCTTGCACACTGACCATCACCAACAGGTTAGAACACAACACGGTGCCTCAGTGGCTCGAACAACATACGAAATTGAACTAAAATTCAGAGAATTAATCTTCTATATATACCACGAGACGTAGACGACTGCACCTCCGCCACGAACTTCTTGTACGATGTCGGATTCGCAGAAAGCATTAGAAATTCAGAATCCAAACCAGCAAATGAACAGTTACACGCTTACATCTACGGCGAACAGAAAACCGAGCGAATGGTATCAGTGTACCTTCATCGCCTCGGCGCGGTCGGCGACCTTGTCGGCCATCTTCCTGTGCTCCTTGTCCGCCTCCTCCGCCAGCTGCAGGCAGCTCTGCGTCTGCATCTGAACAGAGCACACGGAAGCAGATCACATCACACGGTGCGCTAACGCGAGGATGGCGAAGAGAGTGGAGTGGAGATCACCTTGAAGCGCTTGGAGATGCGGGAGGCCCCGAGGTCGCGGACGGAGTTGCCGTGGAGCGCGTCGAGGTGGCGCTTGAAGGGGTCGAGGTGGAACGCAGCGAGGCTCCTCAGGTCGCCGACGGCGTACATGGAAGCGTGGACGGCGAAGCTGTTCTTGCCTTCCTCATGGCTGCCTGCTTCGGTGGGTTTGCCATTTCTGAATTTTGGACCAAGTGTCGGAGAGGGAGAAGAGGCTTTATAGGGAGACGTTTCGGGGTGGTTTCCAATTTGAGGGCTCTAGAGCTAGGCCACTGGTTTGCGGGGCCTGCAGTATGTAGGGCCCACATGTCAGCGAGTAAGAAGGTAGGAGTGCTCAGAAAATGTAAGGAATGGCCACGCGTACACGAAACCACTGGCAGGTGGGACCCACCAGAACACATGTGCTGCAATGCCCATCTGCCAGTAATATTGGTATAGGCAACACGATAGAGCAAATATTAGGTCAAAGCAGTAACAGAAACACTATAGGACACATACACCTGATGGATCTCCTGGCATCACAGACGGAAACAGAGCACAGCAGATTTCGCTGGGGTTAAATTTGTTGAGAAACCGACGCTGACGACCAGTTCGATCGGGATCTCTGCTTAGAACAAGAACGAATCAACCACAGAATCACAGAATAATAGATGAACACAAAGAGAGGTAGAGAGAACTCATGGTCTTTCTTTATTGCTTTTCACCGTGTGTTTACAATGGGGTTGGCTCTCTATTTATACTAGGTGGTGGTGCCCAATATGTCGGACTCTCGGCCTATCCGGACTTTGAGTCCGCCAGACTCTATCTCAGAGGCCGGTTTCCTAACACTCCCTTGGGCACTCACCCAACATGCTCATGCCTCATCAAACTCCATAAAACCCAGTGGGAAAATTTGGAGAAAGAGTACATAATACATGTGTCACTGCGATGCACGAATTGCCTCATTAAAACCTTGGTCGAGAAACTTGTGAAAACTCGTCAAGGAAAAAAGTATAATCCACCCAACTTCACTCGGTCTTCGGGACCTTGTTCCTTTGGGTACTCAATCTTCATGATCAAGATTTACTAACGAGCTTGAGAGAATTCTCCCCCTGAATTCTGCACTTCTCTAAGTCTCATCATTCCAAAGCTAGATGCAGGGAGTGACTTAGTGAACAAATCTGCTAGATTTTCACAAGACTTAGTATGCAGTACCTTTATCTCGTCCATCTTTTGCAATTCATGAGCATAGAAGGACTTGGGGATGATATGCTTTGTGAGATGACTCTTCACATAGCCCGTTTGCACTTGTACAACGCAAGCTAAATTATCTTCATGGATAATTGTGGGGGTTTGCACAATGTTCATCCCACATGACTGCTGGATGTGGTGAACTATTCGGTAGAGCCAAGCGCACTCTCGTGCAGCTTCATACAATGCTATAATTCCTGAGTGGTTCGTCGAAGTAGCTATAAGGCTTTGCTTAGACAAATTTCGTGGAATTGCGCCCACCACACAGAATGCATAGCCTGTTTGTGACTTTACAGATGCGGGTCATACAGTACCCTAAGATCTCGTGATAGCCAATCAAGTTCAAGTCTTGATTCTTTCTATAGAACAATCCAAGGTCCTTACTTCCTTGAAGATATCGAACGTGTCCTTTATGCCCTACCAATGCCTTTTGGTGGGCTCAGACTGCACTTGCTAACAAGTACACCGCAATTGCAATGTCCGGTAGTGCGGTTGTTAAGGTCATGAGTGCTTCATCGCACTCAAGTATGGGAATTCGGTCCCAGACTTCCTCCCATTTTCCCTAGGCTCAAAGGATCTTTTCTTGTCAGAAGACCTTCCGATCATCTGCATTTCGATGGGTATACCTTCTTGAAGCCAAACCTTTCTAGCACCTTCGGGTGTAGGTCGATCGATGTACCAAGATTCCTTCGGGACATGCTCAAACCGCAGTCCGAAAGCGTAACTTGGTATTGTTCAAATCTTTCATTTCAAATTCGACTCCAAGTAGGAGTTTGCTTTTTATATCTTCTTCGTTGTCCCGATGATATTCGGATCATCTACATACACGTATTATACGAATCCATTCGGGATCGCCGATAAATACACAAGGACAGTCTTCATTGTTTGTGTAGCCTTTCTTGCGAGAAAGTAGTTCAAGCGATTATACCACATTCTTCCGAATGCTTCAATCCATACAAAGGACTTTCTCGAGTTTCACACTGCATGATTTCTATTTGCTCGCCTTGGTTCAGAGAGGTATTCCTTCGTGATTTTCATATAAATCTCCGAATCCAAGTTACCGTAAAGATATGCAATACAACATCCATTTCATTTCTAAGTTCAAGTTTACTGCCATTGAGATCAACTATCTAAAGGTAATTCTACTCATGACCGGGAGTATGTTTCTTCATAATCAACTCCGTGACGTTGAGTGAAACCTTGTGCTACTAGCCTTGCTTTGTATCTCACTACTGCTTTCTTCCATTTCTCTTTGAACAAATACCACTTGTGCCCTACGGGTGCACATGGAGAGGTCTCATGACACGGGCCCAAAACCTTTCTTTTGTTCGTAGATAGCACCAGTTGCTATTGCATTTTTCCAATCTTCCCAATCGATCTTTTCTTACATTCATTGAGCGATGCGTGCTCGGGATCAAGATCGATGATTGTGGCAATTTTCTTTCAAGTATATATCGATATTGGTCGTTGTCCTGCTCATGGACTCTCCTGTGCACATAGTTTATAGCTATTTCTTCATGAGTCGCTTCTTCCGAGCGGTTGCTTCTTCGAGCTTCTCCTTGCACATCGCATCTTCCAATTGCGGTGGCAAGTCCTTTAGTTTTTCGACCGATGTGTGCACACATCCATGCCGATGGGGATATTCGATCCGGATGCCCTTTTCTCGGGTGTCATACTTGTGCGTGTCTCAACCGGCTCCCCTTCTCATTCGGGGACTTTAATGATCGGTTGTGGTAAGTCCTTCTTATCCTTTGTCACCAGCGCCCCTCGGTTACTTAGGATTCGAGGAACCGTAGTTCTCGCCCTCTTTTATTTTTCCGAGGCCTCGGACGAGATTAGGGATACCATCGCTTTTGGTATTTCAACCTCTCCGGCAAAGCGTGCAGCACATGCGACTTAGTCACGCTTTCAAATCACTAAAGTGATCAGGCAGCTGATTTGTTAATGCTTGCAAATCAATTGTCTTCTGGACTTCTATTGTCTTCTGGACTTCTATTTGCTTCACTAGTGCACGGGTCATGTGCATGTATTTCCGACATTTTCCATCAAGGGGTTGATTTCTCCCCAATGTTGGGAAATTTTTTGTGCTGACCCTTGCGCTAGTTGCATAGATGGATGGATGTTGTAGGCCAATGGTCTAGAATTGATGAGATTTGCTGCATGTAGGACTACATGTCCCCAACATGTAACTGTCAAGTCACATTTATGCAAAAGGGGGCGGGCAATAAATTTAATTCTCTTGATTAAAGCTCACAAACCATTCTGGGTATGGACACGCGGTACCGAGTGCTCAACTTCAATCGCCATGCAATAATCATCAAATGTCTTTTAAGTAAATTCTTTGGCATTGTCCATTCTGGTGGACTTGATCTGATGATCGTGAAACACATTTCGATGTGAATGATCCGCGAGATCAATTTTGCAAAGGCGTGGTTTCTTGTGGACAACAAACCCACACATGATCACTTCGAGGAAGCGCCAATGAGCACTATGAAATACTTAAATGGCCCCGAGATGGGCCGAATGGGACCGCAAATACTTCCCCGCATGCGTCCAGAATGCAGGACTTCATCCATCACTTTCGAGTGGAGGGTCCGTAATTAATTTTTCTATGGCACATGCAGGCACACAAAATCTTCGTGATTCGGAAATTCTTCACATTGATATTATGCCCTTGTGAATTGTTAATTATATTTCTCATCATTCTAAGACTGGTGGCCTAATCATCATGCCGAGACGTAAGAGTTCGTAGCTTCTAAATACTATCTTCGTGATGTTGTAGGTCGCAGTGCCTTGATGTTGGTATAATATAGCTCATTTGTTAGTAAAGGAAGTTTTTCTAATACCTCTTTTTTCTTTTCTTTTTTTCATTCTCTTTGCGCTCGAATGAGTAGATATTCTCACTGCACTCTTCTTCGGCCTCAACGTAGAAACCATTTGCGAATATTCTTAAAACTTAGAGAGTTCTAGTCGATTCTGGTACAATAAGGCTTCTTCGATGACCAAAGTTGTGCCCATTAAGAGTATAATTGTGGCTCTTCCCGAACCAATTATACATGCATCGCTCCGGCGATTGTAGTAAGGTCGCTAGTGCTATTACGAATCGATCGAAAACTTAATCTCTTAAGATGGTATTCACAGTGCACCGCCACCTAAGCACACTTCCTTCATAGGGCGCCACACATATTCTAATATAATATATTTTTATTCATATGCATGAGAAGGCAATCAACTCATAAATAAAATACTTCAATATCAGAACATATCATGCCATCATAAACTGAATAAATGAATGAATTATTCCAAAATCATCCAACCATCACGAGAAAATGCTAAAGTATCATCCATGCAAATTCTAACTTGTCCTTTTAACACAAAAGAAATGACATTGAAAATCTAAATGCATTCTGTGCATCAGACTTCTTCTGCTATTTTCTCGGGATTGACATTCTCTTCAGGAGAAATCATGGTATTGACTGATTCTAGGTCGAAAGGGGTTGTCGCTATCGTGATGGTTTCAACCTCCATCGCGCGCATACCGCTCAAAACTCTCCCTCACCGATGCAAAGTGGGCTTCATGTCGCCTTTGCCATCCCGCTTTGGCTTGCTAGCCTTATTCTTACGTGGAGCTTTTAATTTGCCTTTCTGGGCTGCGGTCTTATCATTCCTTCCCCTTCTATTCATTAAGAAATTTCGCACCTTATGGCTCCCGCTGGCTTCATGGCCGAGCTCCTGTGGCTAAGGACGTAGTTCTTGCGAGAACTTTGTCCTAAGCCTCGCAACTCGCATTGTATCAATCAATTCAAGATACACCTTATAGCCGCTATGACGATAGTTGCGTGCGGATTGTACCGCATTGGGTGGAGGTTGGATAGGGTTTTCTCAATCTTCGCTGCCTATGATCCGCTTGCCACGAGTTGAAGATTGGTACAAATCCTATGCAAAGCGAAATTATACTCCCGACTGCCTTGAAGCTCGGCAAACCTCGACCGATATACTATTACTCGCTTGAGGAAGAATAGTGTACTTAGCCTCTCAAACCGCTTGAGTGCGGTCCAGAGTGCTAGCGCTCTTCTCCGCCATATACTCATTCTTGAGAATAAGACAGAGGTTGGGCGTCATGCGGTCCGTCAATCCCAATAGCTGCGCGGAGCTTCTCAGCTCCAAGTACTATCTTGACATCGGAAGCCCACATCATATAGTTTGGCCATGCTGGGCCAGCTCCTCGAACTTCAGGTTCGTGATGCTAGTCATCTAATGTGTATATAAGTTTACTTCAGGTAAACATGCATGAAATAATTTACTGCGGGTAAATAAATGGTACAAAAGATTCTCGTAATGTTTCATAGTTTTCTATGCATTTTCTATAAATTTTACTGTTAATTTCAGTGATTAAAAGCAATTTAAACATTTACAATTAACCAAAACAAGAATAAATACGTAAAATAATAATGGCGTAAATAAATAAGCTTCAATGCTAAAATAATTCAAAATTCGGATTCCCGAGACCCTTTTATGCAAAAATATAAATTTTCAGCAAATTCTGCAATTGCTGAGGGTCTATACGCAAATTTTCAATTCAGAGAAAAATTTGCGTAATTTCCTGATTTTTCGAGGGGTATTCTGCAAAAATGTGGACCCACTCGTGAATTTGAGGGCTTATACGGAATTTTCAGAACTACGAAGCCTTTTGATGCAAAATTCGGGACCCAAAAAATAGGACCTGAGGGCTCATCGGTAATATCTAATATTTTCGGGCCCTTTTTCGTAAAATACCCTACGGCCATTCCCCTTTTTCTTTATTTTTTCTTGTCGCGCCACCTCAATTGTACCCACCACCCTACCATGTTCCACCACCGCCCAACTCTTATTGCCACGGAAAGTAGGGTTCCTTCGCCCTTCCCAATACGCGGCGGCGCAAGACCGATGCAAAAGCCGAGGCAAAGAAGCGGCGGGCGACGTGAACGGGCCGCGATCCGGCGGCGACGGTGGCGGTGGCGGCGGTCACAGTTCGGCCAAGACGGCGGAAGGGCGGCAGGAGCGGAGGAAACGAGGCACCAGACGCGGCGCGAGCGAGGAAGCCGAGGCGCGGCGGCCGCCGGACGCGGGTTGCTTGCCGACATGTGGAGCGGTCGGCAGCGTTCATGCGGATCTTCGGCACGGCGGGCGGCGCTTCATGGGGCGAGGGCGGCGGCGGCTCGAGCGGGTTCGACTGTGGATCGAGCGGCGGCAAGCCGCCGAGGCGAGGCGGCGCCGCATCGGGCGGCCACAGACGGCCACGGCGAGGCGGCGGCGGCCGACGCGGCCGGGCGCGGATGCGGCTCGGGTGCGGCGTCTGGCGCGCAGAGAGGGCGCGCGACGCGGGGCCGGGCTTGGCGGCCGGCCGGCGGCGGTGGTGGCGCGGTGGTGGCGGCAGTGGATTGGGGAAAAAATTTCTTTTCGTGATGCCGTCTTGAGCAAAAACAAGAAACGATGCCAAAATTTTCCGTCGGATGATCATGAAGGATCAAACAAAACGCATAAAATTTCGCTTCCAATCTACGACGCAATCAACATGTCGACCGGATTTTGCAATCCGTAATCACAGTGCTCATCGCATTATTCCTTGGATCAGAGATAATGCACATGATACATTGTCAATCATTTCATACATCGCGAATTCACAACAAGCCATAATATTATTACATTGCAAAAGTGAAGTTAGGCTTTCACAAAGGCGCAGCTAGTTACAAGAGGGGCCAAGCCTACCAAATATTTACATTACAAAAGTCTAGCAGCGGAAGAGATACAAAGTAGGCTTTTAAACCACAAGCAAAGACTGAGGGCAAAAGTGGTCATACAAATATTCTAGGGCTCTAGAGTATCTGGATGAAACCACACCTTAGTCTAGATGCCTAAGGTTCTAAGCGCGGATTATCCGTCCTAATTCCCGACGCGGTCTTCTCCATCTGCAGCAGGTGCTTCCTCGTAGGCATACGGATCCGGAGCTCCCAACCGGATTGTTGGTATTATAGAGTGAGCACACTAACCACCGTGCTCACGAGTCAACACACGTAATGCAAGAGGTAGTATGCAAGGCTTTTAACAAGGGAAGGCTCAAGTTGTTTTGTTTTATGAAATATGCTTTTGAACTATAATACTTAAAATTCCCTAGGACCTAGCCAGTTGAATTTTTAAACATGATACTCAATGACATATACATTTATTTTTATCGAATCAGAGACTATCCACCATTACATGGTCTCTCGCTCCTCATACCATGCCTTCAACCAGATAGTCGCTACATTACCACCGGGCGACACCCAGACAACTCAAATAAGGGCATTTCTCGCCTCCACTTTTCCATTTCCATCCCCAAAATTTTCAAATGTAACTATATCCGCTAAGTTCCCATATCCGCCTTGACCGTGGGCACGGCTATTCGAATAGTTTTGACTCGCAGAGTGTGTACACTTTACCCACATGAGATAGATCCGCTCATTGCCCCACACGATTCCTTAGCTATGCGGTTGAGTAGACTATCACAGAGCTTTTACGATGCATTTTCCTAGCAGAGTTACGACCGCTAAGGTTTCCACTTCCTCCTGCACGACCACCCTTCCGAAGCCCCTCTGCGCTTATCACGCCTGGAGGATGTGGCCATCCTCTACCCGCCCGTGTTCACACCGACGCAACTCTTACTAAGTCAATGCAAATTAGTTGGCCCACCACACTTTGCCAAAGATGTGGTTGCACATGTTGTACCGTGGGAGGTCATCACAAGATTCGGTCCTTAATGGTTATCTCGGGCGGTTCGCCACGATCCCTTGTGCTATCACAAAGACCACTTTATCACAAATCAGTGCTATCACGGCACCATTCCACACTCACACCCTCAACCATCCGCCCGTATAATTAAGCATGTAAGGTTCTTTCTGGACGAAAATTACACTTATACCAACATAAACCACCATCATTACAATGACCGCCTAATCACGCTTTTAGTTTGCAAGATATGCTAGGGTGCTCTCACACCCTTGTTTATCTAAACAACTCTAAGCATGCATTTATAATTATAGACTTAGTTTCAAAGGAGTTGTAGCATTATTACTTTTACTAGGGTGACAAGGATCACATAGCCAAAAGTATTGCAAAGGATATATATACTAAACCAAGGGACATGGGCATATATCTAGAATCAAATTAACATGTATTGCAACATAAATATAAGCATGCAAATTATAATACTTAAACCAAAATACTTTATTGAAAACATAGGCTCAAAATGATCAAAGCATTGACTCGCATTGGATGCAAAGGTCGGGATTCGGGGTGTTGGAGTCTATAGCAGCGGCAGCTTCCTCTTCTTGGGCCTCGAAAGCTACGTTTTATATGCGCGAAAATTTAGATAAAAATCATCACAACAATCAAATAACACAATAAAAATTTGAACAAGCTTCAAAAATGTTGGTTCTGGTTCCATTTGGTATCCCTTGATTTTAGATGAATTTAGAAATTGGTTTCACTAAATTTGGAGCTAAATGAACAAGTTATGTACATTTGAATACTTTCGGTTTGAATAAATCCTAAAATAACAAACTCGACATGTGGGGCCATCGCCAAGGATCACGCCAGGCGGGCGCCGACACGGGGCCCAGCGCAGCTGGGGCCCACAAACCCCGACAAAGCGGGGCCCACTGTCACCGCCGCTCAGATATGGCAGCGGCCGACAGTGGAGCCACCTGCCGTCGTTGTTTTAAAGAAATGGCTCACCTCAAGGCTATGTGAGCGGGCTCGAACGCCCGAGGGAGCCAGGGAAAGAGGGTCGGCGCCGCTAGCCACCGCTAGCAACAGATCTCACCCCTTAAGGGTGCTTTTACTTCTAGGGGTGCGCGGGGTGGAGTAGGGCGGTCCGAGGCGGGGAGGCGGTGGCCGTCGCCGGCGAGGGAGGTTCACCGAGGTTCGGAAGTGGTGAAATGCGATCTTGGGCTCGCGCGGTCGATGGCGACGACGAGGAGGGCCGGGGTCAACGGAGGTGGGTCGGCGACGCAAGCAGCGGCGGCTCGGGAGGGCTTACTGGCCGGCGAGCTACTGTCGCCGGCGAGCTCGTGGGATGCCGGAGAAGCTTGGCGACTACCGGAGATGGTGTGGGAGCAAGGAATCGAGCTCCCATGGCGTGGATTGATGGAATTGCGGCGAGGGGCGATGGCCGGAGTTGGGAAGAAAGAGGCTCACCCACGCACGGGTGGCTTTTGGGGCAATTACGCTACTGGGAAATGTTGAGGGTGTCACGGCGATCCTTTTGGGCACATCCGCGCTTTTATAGCCGAATCGGCTGGGCCACGGCGGACCCGCCATGGACATGGGCGGCACATGGCTGCGGCGCTGGCCGGCGATCGCGGCGACAGTGGGGTGTGGCGGTCGTGGGCGGCGTGCGGGCCTTCCCATGCCGCTGCCCTCTCGCGGGATTCCCGCAGCGGCGGCCGCGCCGTCGTGGCGGAGGGGTCCGGCGCGGCGAGGAGGAAGAAAGGGAAACGGCCACGACAGCGGGCCCGCTGTCGAGAGAGGCGCGGGGGGCGTCCGCGCGGCGGCCGAGATGGCGCGCGGTGGCGACGTGGCGCCGGACCGCACGTGTCAACCCGAGGGAGAGGGGCGGCCCGGCGACGTGGCGGATCCAATCCGCCACACGCCTACCGGGGGGGGTTGGGGCTTTATTTTGATTTTGAATTCCCAAAATGATAGAGGGCATAATATAATTCGGAAAATACTAAATTACCACCAAAATTCTAGAAATTTCACAGAAATCCCCAGAGACATTTTTAGGCTTAAGAAAATTATTTTCCCACAAAGTGGTTATTTCATTTAATATTCTTAGGCATATAATCGACTACTTTTCCTTTTTCCTTTTTATTTTTCTCCTTTTTTCTTTTATAATTGGAGATATATTTACTTTGTGCAAAAGCATGCATATATATACATATATACATACATACATATATATATCTAAGCTTGCCCTACTTATTTCTAAAAGCTTTCATCGTGCATTTCGCCACTTCTACTTCTAAATTTTAAATCATCTTTGGTTCCTTGAAAGCCTACTTATGTTAACTTTTGAAGTTTTCTATGGATCATCTTTTCGATTCAATTCAAATTTAGAATTCTCTATTAGTTAAACAGTGAGCTCTTCCTCAAGTTCTTCGAAAAATACTTTCAAAACCCAACTCAACATAATGCGCTACGTAATATTTTACAACATTTTATTATACGCCTCTAAGTTTTCGGGATGTTACACAACATCTACCCGCTTCGCAATCTCCGA
>JAYGGG010000221.1:0-20365 GCA_036346245.1 Bonia amplexicaulis | reverse complement strand
CCACGTGAGTATCTTGATCCTCGTCGAGAAGATCGGGCGACCCGTATCACCAATGCAAGGGACGAACACTCTTTAATCTGCCAAAACACACTCGTATTGATTTCGCCGACCGCCAAGCGAAGATCTATCGTGCTCCCAATTCCCAATGGAAAGGTTGAACGATCATGATTGAAGAAAATCACTCCTAATTCCCTATGGAACTTCGGTAGCAATGCTAAACTCGAACAAACTTTAGTAGATTCATTATTCTCAAACATGGTCTCCTTACAATGGGGTCTAACCTCAATATATAGTTCACTCTCCACCTCATGGCTGGCCAAGTGGTCCTAAACAAACTCCAACTCATCCCTACATGTATTTGGAAACAAACTCACACAAAAAGAAAAAACCTAAAATTAAGCCGTCACAATGTTTCGGTCATACCTTTTAATCCGTGATGGATTTGATGGTGGGGCCGGTCCATTGCGTAGCCCTTGAAATTATCTTTCCAACGAGTACAAGAACACCTGAATCGGACTCCGTTTGTGAAAGTTATGGCCTTTTTAGTAACTGCATGTCAGGCTGTCCCGAACCGAATCCGAATTGAATTCTGAGTTGAATCCGAGTTTGAATTGGATTGAGCACGTGGGAGATCCGAATTTGGCTTGAAAATCTTATCCAAAACTTGTAGTTTTAGTCCTTGTGCTCCTCCCTTTTGCTCTCCCAAGTCTTCACGTGAATCATACCTAAGAATACAAAAAATAATAGTATGATGTAGTATTCCAAGTTCATCATCAATTAAAAGAAACTCCTTAAGAAACAAATTCACCTGACAATATTTAATACGGCTCAATATTTCTTTCCAATTAAATAATGTATTCGCCTGAAAAGTGCTAAGCATGTGCGTATCCGCATCATCCTCCCCTTCTTCAAGTGAAGTATATGAACGCACACGCAAAGATCAATGTGACTCGATGCAAACAAAAGAATGAGCTATCTAGAGGCAATCTGAAATTAAAGATTAGATAGCTCATTTTGCACCAAGTACTAGGAGAGACACTAGCCAATTGCAATGATATGAATGTAAGGGCACAAGATTGCTCAAAGGAATTAAATACACAAACTGAAATTATATATTAGAATTAGCAAACCCCAAATTGGCCAATGCTCACTTTCCCCTTTTTTTTGTCGGCTGCCTTCTTTCTTTCTTTATTTCCTTCTATCTTTTTTTAACTTGTAGTTGGCACTAAGGTTTAGCTTTCCTTTCCACAAAAGAATAAAATTTCAGCAGGTGTAAATTAAAATCAAGAACCGCCCTTAATGCAATTATCAAAGACTAGTCTCAAAGATGAACGGAAAAATTAAGGAAATCTGTAACAGAAACAGCCATACTTTTTTTTCGCGTGCACTGTAGCAGCACTATTGACGGTGCAGTACTATTCACGCACTGTAACGATCGGATTTTTTTTAATTTTGGATTGGACACAAAGATTGAGCTGCGCAAACAAACACGAACGATCAGCACGCAAACAAAATTTCTAATGGATCAAGACAATCCATTTTCGTGTGCCCTTTAA
Source organism: Bonia amplexicaulis (assembly GCA_036346245.1). Taxonomy (NCBI): domain Eukaryota; kingdom Viridiplantae; phylum Streptophyta; class Magnoliopsida; order Poales; family Poaceae; genus Bonia; species Bonia amplexicaulis. The sequence continues at coordinate 18,809 of JAYGGG010000221.1, read as the reverse complement.
GTTCCCTAGGCTTAGAGAGACAGTAATCTCATGTGGCCTCGCGCTGTAGCTATTGTCCCGGACAGCTAGTCTTGAAACTTGCATATCTTTTGACTCAGGCCTCCAAATGACGCACCGTTTGTTGTGCTAGAAAGAGGACTTAATTTCCTATCCATTCCTGCTCCCCATGCATGCTGGACACGCCCATATTTGTGTGGGAGTCTTGATGAATCGTAATAATCTTCCAATGCCAATGCAAGGGACGAACACTCTTTAATCCGCCAAAACACACTCGTGTTGATTTTGCCGACCACCAAGCGAAGATCTATCGTGCACTCAATTCCCAACGGAAAGTCTGAACGAAATCACTCCTAATTCCCTATGGAACTTCGGAAGCAATGCTAAACTCGAACAAACTTCAGTAGATTCATTATTCTCAAACGTGGTCCCTCTATAGTTCCCTGTCCACCTCATGGCTGACCAAGAGGTCCTAAACCAACTCCAACTCATCCCGACATGTGTGTGTGATGAGGACATCCTTTCCATGCATACAAGCATGCCGGCTCCACATCAAACCGAAACTACGATACAAGGACCAATGACTAGAGCGCGAGCCCGTCAACTTAACCATCAGGTGAATGCGTTCCTAAGTTTGCATGCAAATGTTTCAAAGAATGGAATACTACTTAATTCTTGTGATGATTTAATCAAGTGCAGACCAAGTCCTGTTCGCGAGTTCAACTCGGATTCGGCCTTCCCAACAGCGTCTACTTCAAACGGCCATAACTTTTGATCCAGAAGGTTTCTTGGGGCCCGTGAGTACTCGTTGGAAAGCTCTTGAAGTCTACTTTCAGATGGATCTGGTCTCACCTCCAAATTCCATTCGAGCCGATCAGAAACTGCAAAATAAGTTATATCACTTTTCTAGTCCGAGTCAAAGTGGGCCTTGGGTGATGCAGGGGATGCCCAATCTTCACGGAGGGGAAATATGCGAGATGAAGATAACTTGCTGCGAGCAGCTAAGATAGTAGTGCAACCTGACAATTCTTGAGGCCAACCACTGCCTATGCAATGACCTGCAACAAGTATTCGCCCAACCACACTCTAAGTTCCCAATCCAGACAACCACGCACGAAGTTGGAAGCACAGAAAGGTTGCCGTCGAACGACCGCTTTTGCAATCTCACTAGGAAAATTACAAGAGCAAAGGAAGAGAGAATTCTCAAGTTTTTGGTTGCACTTGGCTAACTATTCTGAAAGGGGTATTTATACTAGGAACAACCCTCCTAGCTAGGTGTGAACATACTCCAAAATGGATCCATTTTCGTGTGCCCTTTAAGTTCCCTAGGCTTAGAGAGACAGTAATCTCATGTGGCCTCGCGCTGTAGTTATTGTCCCGGACAGCTAGTCTTGAAACTTGCATATCTTTTGACTCAGGCCTCCAAATGATGCACCGTTTTTTGTGCTAGAAAGAGGACTTAATTTCCTATCCATTCCTGCTCCCCATGCATGCTGGACACGCCCCTATTTGTGTGGGAGTAGGTAGAAAGTTGGCAGTCAAATTCTGACGCTGCGCATGCAACGCTTGATGGCCTGAACAGCTTGCTAGTATTCTTGATGTCCAGCTCAGCCTTCTTCACATCTAACTCATCATAGGTGGATGTTGTTAAACAATGTACTCCGGTAGCTAAGTCTTGATCCTTGTAATGTGCTCCTGCTTGAATTATCTCCGCAGGTGCAAACCTAAGTAAAATAAGCATACGAAACTTAGGCAGTATATAATTCTTGTCTACAACAATATTAGATTCAGCTAGGCATGCATTCACCTCTTGTTGTATTTGCTTAGTACGGTTCCTAGTCATGGGACCCAAATAAGCCTCTTTTGTAGAAGCTTCAACTTGCAGTTGTGTAGAATCTTGTGGAGTAGATGATGAATGGTTGAGCCAGGGATGTCCTCATCAACCTTCCCCTCTTCAAAAGGAGTCGTCCTCGACTCTGACTCTTCTTGACCAAAACATGGTGAAAGATCAGCTACATTGAATGTTGGACTCACGGCATAATCATCTGGAAGCTTGATCTTGTAAGCATTGTCATTTATCTTGGCCAGCACTTTGAATGGTCCATCTCCACGAGGCATTAGCTTGGACTTGCGCTTATCCGGAAAGCAATCTTTGCGCAGATGTACCCAAACCAGATCACCTGGTTCAAAAGTCACTTTCTTGCGGTTCTTGTTGGCCTTCGCTACATAGGACTTGTTCTTCTTTTCAATCTCTTCTCTTGTCTTCTCATGAATTTTCTTTTCATATGCAGCATGTTCGGAAGCTTTCATATTACTTCTTTCTTGTATTGGAAGTGGCAGCATGTCGATTGGTGCAATTGGTTTGAATCCATATACCACCTCAAATGGACACATGCTGGTAGTAGAGTGAACAGCCCTATTGTAAGCAAACTCAACGTGTGGTAAACACTCTTCCCATTCCTTTAAATTCTTCTTGATCATTGTTCGCAGCAACGCTGAAAGTGTGCGGTTTACTACCTCTATCTGGCCATCAGTTTGTGGGTGACATGTTGTTGAAAATAATAACTTGGTTCCTAGTTTTGACCACAACGTCTTCCAAAAGTAGCTCATGAATTTCACATCACGATCTGAGACTGTGGTCCTTGGCATTCCATGCAGACGCACAACCTCCCTGAAAAACAACCCAGCAATGTGTGAAGCATCATCGTTCTTATGACATGGAATGAAATGTGCCATTTTTTAGAACCTATCAACAACTACAAACACTGAATCCCTTCCCCTCTTAGTCCTGGGTAGTCCTAAAACAAAATCCATGCTAATATCTTCCCAAGGAGCATTGGAACAGGTAGGGGAGTATATAAACCATGAGGTTCAGTTTTGACTTAGCTTTGTGACATGTGACGCATCGCTGCACAAATCTCTCAACGTCCTTCCTCATCTTTGGCCAATAGAAATGGTCGGCCAACATTTCAAAAGTCTTCTCACGGCCAAAGTGGCCCATCAAGCCTCCTGCATGTGATTCCTGCAACAACAAGGGCCTAACCGAAGAATCTGGAACACATAGTTTGTTAGCCCTAAAAAGAAAACCATCATGCACATGATATTTCTCCCACCTTTCCCATTGCTACATTTTTCATATGGTTCTAAAAAGTTATCATCAGCACCATACAAATCTTTTAAACTCTCAAGTCCTGGCACTTTTACTTCTAATTGATTCGACAAAGCATGTCTACGGGATAAAGCATCAGCAACCATATTTTCTTTGCCTTTCTTATATTTCACAATATATGGAAAAGTTTCAATGAATTCTACCCATTTAGCATGCCTTCTATTCAGTTTAGCTTGGCCTTCGGATGTTTCAAAGCTTGATGGTCGAATGTACAACAAATTCTTTGGGCCATAAGTAATGTTGCCATGTTTGAAGCACTCTAACTAAAGCATACAACTCTTTATCATAAACAGAATAATTCAATTGTGCACCACTCAATTTTTCACTGAAATATGCCACTGGTTTAGTTTCTTGCATTAAGACACCACCAATGCCAATTCCACTAGCATCACATTCTATCTCAAAAGTTTTGGTAAAATCAGGTAAGACCAACAAAGGGGCTTCAGTTAATCGTTTCTTGAGCTCCAGGAAAGCCTTTTCTTGTGGCTCATCCCATTTAAAAACAGCTCCTTTCTTTGTCAATTCATTTAATGGGGCAGCAATGGTACTAAAATCCTTTACAACTCTTCTGTAGAAACCAGCAAGACCATGAAAGCTTCTTACCTGACTTACATTGATAGGAGTAGGCCATTTCTTAATTGCTTCCACCTTTGATTCATCAACTTCAATGCCTTGCCCTGAAACAACATAACCAAGAAAAACAACCTTGTTTGTGCAAAATGAGCACTTTTCAATGTTACCATATAGTTTTTCCTTTCTAAGAATATTCAACCCTTGTTTGTTATGATCAGGATGCTCTGCTATGGATCTGCTATAGATTAGGATGTCATCAAAATATACAACAACAAATTTGCCGATGTACGCTCTTAAAACATGGTTCATTAATCTCATGAAAGTAGTAGGCACATTAGTTAACCCAAAAGGCATGACTAACCATTCGTACAATCCAAATTTTGTTTTGAAAGCAGTTTTCCATTCATCACCTTCTTTCATTCTAATCTGATGATACCCACTTTTCAAATCTATTTTAGAGAAAACAACAGAGCCACTTAGTTCATCTAGCATATCATCTAACCTAGGAATAGGATGACGATACCTAATAGTTATATTGTTAATGGCTCTACAATCAACACACATTCCCCAAGTTCCATCTTTCTTAGGTACTAAAATCACAGGTACTGCACAAGGACTTAAGCTTTCACGAACATAACCTTTTTCTAAAAGCCCTTGTACCTGCCTTTGTATCTCTTTTGTTCCTTCAGGGTTGGTGCGGTAGGGTGGCCGATTTGGAAATGAAGCTCCTGGAATAAAGTCAATTTGATGTTCAATGCCACGCAACGGAAGTAGACCAGCTGGAAATTCCTCCAAAAAGACATCCTTGTAATCCTGCAGGATATGTGAAATAGCATTTGGAAGACAAGTTAAGTTGTTAGTTGAAACCATAACATCCTTATACATGAGCACAAAGATCACTTGATCTGGGTTTTGTCTCACTTCTCTCAATTCTGATTTTGTAGCTAACATAACTAAGTTCTCTCCCTCTCTTTTCTTTTTATCTCTCATGTTTGGTTGGTGGCGCTCATTTACTGATTTGTGGATGTCACTCAATTTTTCTCTCTCTCTTTCTCACTTCCTATTTTTACTTCAGAAACCTTCTGTATGTGCTCAGCCATGATTTGTTGAGGTGTCATGGGTCTAAGCACCAAATCCTTCCCTTTCCATTTGATGGTGTATTGATTGGTTCTACCACAATGTCGAGCTGAAAGATCATATTGCCATGGTCTTCCTAAAAGCAAGTGACACACCTTCATGGGCACAACATCACACTCAACGGTGTCGATGTAATCACCAATTTTGAACTGGACCTTCACCATGTGTGTAATCTTCATTTCACCACAATCACTCAACCATTACACGTGAATGGGTGGGGATGTTGCAGCAGCTTGAGCCCAAGTTTTTAACACATCTCTCTACTTGCAAGATTATGGCAGCTTCCTCCATCAACTATGACTTTGCATACCTTCTCTTGGACTCTAGCTCTTATTTGGAAAAGATTGTGCCGCTGACTATTCTCAGCTTCCTTGATCTGTACACTTAGTACCCTGGTGACAACCAGTGAAACACCTTGTTCAAAGTCACAATAGGTTTGCTCTTCTTGTTCTAAGGCATTATCTTCTGCATCTTCTTCTAGATCACTAGCTGATTCGTACTCTCCTTCTTCTGTGACCAGCATGGTGCGGTTGTTGGGGCACTCCTTCATCATGTGACCACGTCCCTTACACTTAAAGCACACAATATCACTACTCTTGCTTGTAGATCCGATGGAAGAAGTTGTAGATGCTGCAGGTTTGCTCTTCTCTTTAAAAGCTGAAATCTCATTTCCACTTGTGGCTGCACGAGCATTGGAACGGCTGCTACCACTAGAATTGGTTGTGATGCCTCGGCCAACATTGAATTGTGGGACAAACTTGCCTCCACTTGCTGTAGCTCGAGCACTGAAAGTGGTAGACCTGTTTTGCTTGGAGTCTTCTTGCACTTGGCGTTCAGCCTTGGAAGATAAATGCACCAACTCTACAACATTACGGTAGGGCTGCAAATCAACAATTCGCTTTAAATTAGGATTTAATCCATACAAAAATCGTGCCATGGATTGCTCCTCATCTTCATGTATGTTGGCTCTGATCATTGCCTTTTCCATCTCCTTATGATACTCCTCAACGGACTGCTTTCCTTGTCTCAAATTCTGGAGCTTATCAAAGAGGTCTCTTTTATAATGCTTTGGGATGAATCTTGCTCTCATCTCTCTTTTCATTTCAGCCCAAGTAGCAATAACATGTTCTCCTTCTTCTTCTCGCTGTTTCTGAACTTGTTCCCACCAGATTAGAGCATAATCTTCAAACTCAAGAGAGGCCATTGCCAACTTCTTTTCTTCGGAGTAGTTGTGTAGGCGAAATATCTTGTCAACCTTTAACTCCCACATGAGATAAGCTTCTGGATCAGATCCACCATCAAACTTTGGCATGGTAAATTTTAGCCGACCAAACCTCTCCTCCTCGTGCCGTTCATGACCATTGTTTTGTCATCGATGAAACCCATCATTCCAGTGTAGCCCATGTTCTTCTTCATTATATCCTTCATTAATATCAGCATGGTTGATATTTCCTCTTCCACGGCCTCTTCCCTGATCACGACCAGCAGCGGCGCCAATATAATTCCGACGACCGACAGCAGCACCACCATTCCCATGACCAGGAGCGGAAGGTCGAGCAGGATAGGCAGCAGCTCGGTTTCTTTGTTCTTGATCCAAACGAGCAGCAACTTCCTCATCTGTTTCATCGAGCTCTTCGTCTTGTACACTTGCATTTCCGGGGGCTTGACGTAGCTCTTGGACAATTTCAGCAACAAGATTAGTTCGCATTACCATGAGGTTTTGGGTCAGTTGCTGATTGACATTGTCCATAAGTTGCTGGAGGTCTTCGGACAGCTTATCTTGCTTTTCTTCAACTGGTTCAAGACTTGCTCTGAATTCTCGGCGAAGATTATTACGCCAAGCGTTGAGGTGGAACCTTGTGATGAACCGATTGTGTTGCCCAACATCCTCAACATCATAATCTTCTCCGTTTTCTGCCATGATTAGTTGTACAAATCTCTATATTATAGATATATGTATGTGGACGACTCGATTTTCACCTTCTCTTACCAACCGAAGCTCATGTAATTTCCATGTGAGTGCAAAGTTGTGCTCCACTATGGTGTCGGTGGTTGGTTTACAATAGGGTGATAATCAGGCGAATACAAGTTGAGAATTGCACAACCCGTGGCTATTTGTGGAGCTTGGTGGAGAATGATGCACAAGGAATACAATCTGAATTCTAGTTGTTGAAAAGCTAAGTAGCAATCCAAACTAGAATATCGATGCCTAGTGCTAACCACAAGATTTGAGTGATGTAAACGGATCAACGCACGCGAAAAGAAAATTCAGATTTGATGCAAACAAGGAGTATGCTCAGGATGCAAGTGTTGCAATCAGACCCAAGCAAAATTTTGCACCAAAGAAAATATAGCAAATTGGTTACACAACTTGATGCGAGAAATTTCAGCACTTATGCACATAAACAATCTGATCCTTCACTTTCTCTTTCACAATTTTCTCTTCTTTTTTTTGCAATTTTTTTCTCTTTTTTTGACACTTTTTTTTACAATACTAACAACAAAGATCTGATATGACACTTGCACAACTTTACAATAGAAAATCAAACAAAAACCAGTAGCTATAACTTGATAGGATCAAAGTTTACGCAAAGGATGAATCGGTTACGCTCTTTCTTTTTGTGTAGATTTTCAGGTATATGAAAAGGGCACAAAGGACACGCAAAGGATGTATGATCAGCAACTAAACAAAGACTCTAATGGACTGAAACTTTAACCAAACTCACTAAAATAACAGATTGAAACAAAGGGCTATGGAAAAAAAATTTGTGGCTTTTTGGTGGATAGGACGAACACAAAATATATGAAGCAAAGGGTAAAGAATCCTACCGTGGCAACGAAGGCTCTGATACCAAGATGATGCGGGGGATGCCCGATCTTCACGGAGGGGAAATATGCGAGATGAAGATAACTAGCTGCGAGCAGCCAAGATAGTAGTGCAACCTAACAATTCTTGAGGCCAACCACTGCCTATGCAATGACCTGCAACAAGTATTCGCCCAACCACACTCTAAGTTCCCAATCCACACAACCACGCACGAAGTTGGAAGCACGTAAAGGTTGTCACGAATCGACCGCTTTTGCAATCTCACTAGGAAAATTACAAGAGCAAAGGAAGAGAGAATTCTCAAGTTTTTGGTAGCACTTGGCTAACTATTTTGAAATCATATAGCTGAAAGTTGTCCCCTTAGAAGAAAGAAGAAAGGGGTATTTATACTAGGAACAACCCTCCTAGCTAGGTGTGAACATACACCAAAATGGATCCATTTTCGTGTGCCCTGTAAGTTCCCTAGGCTTAGAGAGGCAGTAATTTCATGTGGCCTCGCGCTGTAGTTATTGTCCCGGACAGCTAGTCTTCAAACTTGCATATCTTTTGACTCAGGCCTCCAAATGATGCACCGTTTGTTGTGCTAGAAAGAGGACTTAATTTCCTATCCATTCCTGCTCCCCTGGAAGCTGGACACGTCCATATTTGTGTGGGAGTAGGTAGAAAGTTGGCAGTCAAATTCTGACGCTGCGCAAGACGCAACGCTTGATGGCCTGAACAGCTTGCTAGTATTCTTGATGTCCAGCCCAGCCTTCTTCACATCTAACTCGTCATAGGTGGATGTTGTTAAACAATGTACTCCGGTAGCTAAGTCTTTATCCTTGTAATGTGCTCCTTCTGCTTGAATTATCTCCGTAGGTGCAAACCTAAGTAAAATAAGCATACGAGACTTAGGCAGTATATAATTCTTGTCTACAACAATATTAGATTCAGCTAGGCACGCATTCACCTCTTGCAGTTGTGTAGAATCTTGTGGAGTAGATGATGAATGGGTTGAGCCAGGGATGTCCTCATCATTGGGCCTTGTAATCGAGTCCTGTTCGGCTTCCATGTGTTTTGGCCGACCCTCCTCCTGCCGTGTCCCTTAAATAGGCAGCCGCATCCTCTTCTAGGGCTTGGGTTTTGTTAGATTAAGTTAGCTTTTGCTACTTCGCCTTGTACTGCTGCGTGTCGGCCATCACCCAATACTGTCTTCTAACCCCACCGTTATTCTGTTTTCGATTGAATCCTACATCGTTTATTTGCAATTGAGTTGTTGTTCATCTTGTATGTTCTTCGATTGCTTGCACGAACAACTACCTTCGTGGCTAGGTTGATCGTGCGCCGACAAGGACACAAACAACCTCTGGATTTGGTCTATCTATCGCTAAGGCGCAACGTCCTTGCATGGTTGTAGTCGGGTCGTTAACGTCATCTCCTTCCCCAATCGAATCTACCACTCTCAACGAAAGATGGGACCGCTAGTGCTAGCAGTTGGTATCAGAGCTCAACGTTGATCGGTGAGAGATCTAATTTAGTCTTTGCATCTTTTTTTTACCTACAGCCCAGAAAACCAAAAAAATAGTAGATTAGATATCTATTCCCAAAATCTGAAACAATTTGAGCCTTAATCCATTGCTGCATAGTCTTGGTTTGTTGAGTCTTCGATTGCATCATCGTGATACGGGGTCGCCCGATCTTCTCGACGTAGGATCTGGATACTCACGTGGATTTGATGAACCGTAGTGATCCCCCGTTGCCAATGCAAGAGTTAGCACTCTATAATTCGCCCAACCTCACGTGCTGAACTTCACGACCACCGATGAAGTTCTATTGCAATCCCAATTCCCAGCGGAAAAGGTTGAACAATCTTAATTTCAATGAACTCCCAATTCTCTCAAGCTGGTTTGCCCAACGAAAGAACAAGAGTTTTTCTATTATCAAAGTGGTTTTCTTTACAATGGGGGTCTACCCATCAATATATAGTCTCAGCCCAAGGCTATCCAACACTAAACTTTCCATGTGGTACTATTCACGTGCACTGTAGCACGGTACTGTTCATGGGCCGTATGGTACTGTTCACAGCCCGCAAACACTGTAGCGCGCGTACTGTAGCATGGGCCTGGTACTGTTCACGCATTGCACTATTCATGGGCTGACCATTGTTCATGCTGTCCTTGATCTCCATTCATCGCTGACTCTTCAAACCTGAGCACAAGTAAAACATTGTTTTTAGGTAGTATACAATTCTCATTAAAATTAATGACATGTTCATTAAGGAGCAGTTCACACAGGATTGTAGTTTCTTGGCTCGTGCTCTTGTTATTGGTCCTGTTATTGAAGTCTCATTACTAGCTTTGGCATTACTAGCGATGTCCTCATCATCCTCCCTTCTTGAAAAGGAGTCGACCTGGACTCTGTACAATCTTGTCCAAAGAAAGGTGATAGATCAGCAACATTAAATGTAGAACTTACCCCATAGTCATCATCGGGAAGCTCAATCTTGTATGCATTGTCATTGATCTTGGCAAGAACTTTAAAGGTCCATCACCACGGGCATCAATTTGGATCTACGCTCATGAAAGCGATCTTTTGAAGGTGGACCCACACTAAATCACCTGGTTCAAATAGCATTTTCTTTCTAGATTTGTTAGCTTTGGAAGCATAAGCACGCACCTTCTTTTCAATTACCTCTTTAGTTGTGGCATGGAGTTTTTCACAAAATCAGCACGCTTAGAAGCCTCCATATTTGCACGTTCTTGTAGTGGGAGAGGAAGTAAATCAAGGGGCGTGATTGGTTTGAAGCCGTACACCACCTCGAATGGGCTCAATTGAGTTGTAAAATGTACTGCCCTGTTATATGCAAACTCCACATGCGGTAGACAATCTTCCCACTCTTTCAAGTTCTTCTTTATCATGGTGCGTAGCAACGTTGAAAGTGTGCGGTTCACCACCTCCGCTTGCCCATCTGTTTGTGGGTGACAAGTCGTTGAAAACAATAACTTTGTCCCAAGTTTGGCCCACAAAGTCTTCCAAAAGTAGCTCATGAACTTGACGTCGCGATCTGAAACAATGGTTCTTGGTATTCCATGCAATCTCACAATCTCCCGAAAACAAATCAGCTACATGCGACGCATCATCGCTCTTATGACAGGGAATAAAATGTGCCATTTTAGAGAACCTATCCACAACAACAAAGACTGAATCCCTTCCCCTCTTGGTCCTAGGCAGTCCTAACACAAAATCCATGCTAATATCTTCCCAAGGAGCACTAGGAACAGGAAGTGGAGTATACAAACCATGTGGATTGAGTTTTGATTTTGCCTTATGGCATGTGATGCATCTTTGAACAAACCTCTCGACGTCTCGCCTCATCTTTGGCCAATAAAAGTTATCAGCTAACATCATATAAGTCTTCTCCCACCCGAAATGCCCCATCAATCCTCCTGCATGAGATTCCTGCAACAATAACAAACGCACGAGGAATCCGAACACATAGCTTATTCATGCGAAAGAGAAACCATCATGAATATGAAATTTATCCCACCCTTTTCCATCTTTGCAATTAGAATATGGAGCTGCAAATTCATGATCGGAAGCATATAAATCTTTCAAACTTTCCAACCCTGGTACCTTTACTTCCAACCGAGTCAACAGACATGTTTTCTAGACAAAGCATCAGCTACCACATTCTCTTTGCCTTTCTTATATTTGATAATGTATGGAAAGGTCTCAATGAATTCTACCCACTTAGCATCTCTACGATTCAATTTCACTTGCCCCTTTAAATATTTCAAAGATTCATGATCAGAATGTATTATGAATTCCTTAGGCCAAAGATAATGTTGTCAAGTTTCCAACACACGCACAAGAGCATATAGTTCTTTATCATAAACAGGATAATTCAATTGTGCACCATGAAGTTTCTCACTAAAATATGCAACAGGTTTTCTTTCTTGCATCAAAACACCACCAATACCTATTCCACTAGCATCACATTCAATCTCAAAAGTTTTTGTGAAATCGGGTAAAGCAAGCAATGGTGCTTCATCAAACATTTCTTCAATTCAGCAAAAGCTTTGTCTTGTTTTTCTCCCCACTCAAAAATCACTCCCTTTTTAGTTAATTCATTTAATGGGGCAGCAATGGTGCTAAAATCTTTCACAAATCGCCGATAGAAACTAGAAAGCCCATGGAAGCTACGAATTTGACTCACATTCACGGGAATTGGCAATTTCTAATAGCTTCAATTTTAGATTCATCCACTTCAATGCCATGAGCTGAAACAACATAGCCTAGGAACACAACCTTACTAGTGCAAAAAGTACACTTTTCAATATTGGCATACAAGCATTCTTTCCTAAGCACTTCTAGCACTTGTTTGATGTGTTCAATATGATCTTCAGAAGAGCGACTATATATCAGAATATCATCAAAGTAAACTACCACAAATTTTCCAATGAAGTGTCTCAAAACATGGTTCATTAAGCGCATGAATGTACTAGGAGCATTGGACAATCCAAAAGGCATCACTAACCATTCATACAAGCCAAATTTCGTTTTAAAAGCAGTTTTCCATTCATCACTATGTTTCATTCTTATTTGATGGTAGCCACTACGTAAGTCAATCTTAGAAAAGATAGTAGAACCACTTAACTCATCAAGCATATCATCTAACCTAGGAATAGGATGACGATAGCGAACGGTTATGTTGTTAATAGCTCTGATCTGTGCCCATTCTCCAAGTACCATCTTTCTTAGGAACAAGAATAACAGAACGGCACAAGGACTAAGACTCTCAGACGTACCCTTTGTCCAAAAGTGCTTGCACTTGGCGCTGAATCTCCTTCGTTTCTTCTGGATTTGTGCAGTATGGCGGCCGGTTGGGAAGAGGGGCTCCCGGGACTAAGTCAATTTGATGCTCAATACCTCGAATATGTGTTAGACCAGCGGGCACCTCCTCCGGAAACACGTCGTCATAAGCCTGCAAAACTTGAGAAACAGCACTAGGAAGAGATGTTAAGTCATTAGTAGAAAGCAATGCATCCTTGTACAACAATACAAGGTGCATCAAAGTGGGTCATCTTTCATCTCTCTCGGATCAGATTTAGTGGCTATCATGATTAAGTTTTTCTCTCCTCACTCTTGCCTTTACCTCTCGGTTTGGTTTGTGGCTCTCACTCACTTTTGTGGAATCACACTCTTTGTTCTCTCCTTTCTCACTCTCAACTTGCACTTCAATCTTTTGTACAGTATCATTTACAATTTGAGAAGGAGTCAACGGTAGCAGCACGACTTGTTTTTTGTTCCACCAAAACTTGTATTGGTTAGTTCTTCCATCATAAATCACAGCACGATCATATTGCCATGGCCTTCCTAGCAGCAAGTGACATACGTCCATAGGCACCACATCACACTCCACCGTATCACGATAAGTGCCAATTTCAAATTCAACATCCACGGTGTATCCCACACTCAACGAACCTTTCTCATGCAACCACTGGATCTGATACGGATGTGGGTGTTTCTTGTACTTCAATCCAAGTTTATTGCAAAGCTCCTTGCTAGCCAAATTACGACAACTGCCACCATCAATGATTACCTTGCAAAATTTGCCATCTTTGCTAACTTGAGCTCTTGTATGGAATAAATTGCAGCGCTGTTCTTGGGAAGGCTTTGGTTGCACACTCAACACTGTCGGAGCACACACAAGTATAGGACCAACTCCGGGTTCACAATACTCTATGTCTTGCTCCTCCTCATGTGCATCATCATATGTCCCTAAATCAGCATGGTGATCATTCTCTTCTTCACTTGCAGAATCATATTCTCCATTATCTAATATCAACATCGCTTTGTTATTTGGGCAATCCTTTTGCATATGACCACGACCAAGGCATTTGAAGCATTGTATACCGCTACTCTTCTGTAGAACCCACGAAGAGGGAACACTAGCTGCTGGATTTGATGGATTCCTTGCACTTGGAGTGGCTTCTTCCTTCTTGCTAGATGATGAGCGAAAGCTTGAACCACCACTTTGAGCTGTTCGTTGGCTTACTTGTGATTTGGAACCATATCTTCCTCCGCTGGTCGGTGTACGTGCAGCAAAGGACGTTGATCTTGCAAACTTAGCATCCTCTTGCAATTGTCGTTCGCCTTTGTAGCTTGATGCACTAACTCATAAAGATTGGTATAAGGCTGAAAATTGACAATTCTTTTGACTTGATGGTTCAAACCTGAGAGGAAGCGTGCCATGGTTTGCTCTTCTTGTTCTTGAACCTTGGCTCGAATCATGGCTAGCTCCATCTCCTTGTAGTACTCCTCCACAGAATGTGCTCCCTGCTTCATACTCTGCAATTTATCAAATAGATCACGTTTGTAATGACGAGGAACAAAACAGGCTCTCATTTCCCGCTTCATCTCTTGCCATGTTGCAATAGGGTTTTCTCCATTCTCAACTCTTTGAGTAATGACTTGTTCCCACCAATCCAAAGCATAACCTTCAAACTCAAGTGATGCCAACTGTATCTTTCTCTCATCCGTATAGTGATGCATACGGAATATTTTATCAACCTTCAATTCCTAAGTGAGATACTCCTCGGGATCTATTCCACCTGCAAACTTGGGCATGGAAAACTTGAGCCTGCCCAATCCATCATCTTCATTGCGTGGACGACGATAATGGTCATTGTAATGCAAAGCAAAATCACCATCCACTTCCATCGCATGTGCAGCACCACCACGCCCACCACGGCCTCCACCTAGACCCCGACCACGCCTCCATGGGCTCCTCCTCGTCCTCCTAGCTGTGGTGGACGCACCACGTTGGCTGCCACTCGGTGTTGCGGTGCAGGAGGTACATGTGCAGCAGCTTCTCCTCCTTGAACACTTACTTTATCGCCGCCATTGCGAGCTTGTATAAGCCTAGTGAGGGTCCCAATGTCCTCCCGCAATTGACGCACATTTTCATCAGCTTGTATCTCCATATTTTGCATATCCCTTGCAATTTGATCAGCAAAAGAATCATGCTTCTCGTGGAGTTGATTGAGCCCTTGGTGTAGCTCATGTTGAAAGTATTCGCGGAGTGCCCCAAATTGATATTGCTTGACGAATGCCTGAGTTTCATTTGTCCCACCACTCTCATCATGGTGTTCTTCTCCACCTGACATGGTTAGTTATGCAAGAAACAAATAGCTGTGTATATAATAATGCTTTGTGGAAATCACTCAATCTCACTATGTCCTCTCTCCAAGTAAAGTTCTTACCCTTCCAAGTGAATTAAGGCCAATAAAACTTACACCGGTAGAAGTGACAACAGACAGTGATGATCAAGCGAAATTAAGAGTGTTCACTACTTGCACAACAACGGTTATATGGTGGAGCTTGGCATGAGAGTGTATATCCTAGCAATCTGAAATTCTTGATGTTGTAAAGTTAAGTAATAATCTAAGCTAGAATACTTTGCCTAAGTGCTGATCCAAAAGATTTAAGTGAAGTATATGAACGCACACGCAAAGATTAATGTGACTCGATGCAAACAAAGGAATGAGCTAGGCAATCTGAAATTAAAGAATAGATAGCTCGTTTCGCACCAAGTACTAGGAGAGACGCTAGCCAATTGCAATGATATGAATGTAAGGGCACGAGATTGCTCAAGAGGTTAAATTACACAATCTGAATTTATGGATTAAGAACTCACCCAAATTCGGCCAATGCTTTCTTTTTCTTTCTTTCTTTCTTTCTTTCTTTCCTTCTCTTTTTTTTGGCTCAACTTCCTCTTTTTCTTTTCTTTCAAAGGCCAAACTAGGTTTAATTGTTCTTTTGGTTTTGCATAGGTCACAAATATTCAGCAAGGTGTGAAGTACTCAAGAGCAGCCCTAGATGCAATACTCAACAGCTAGTCTCAAATGATGAAAAGAATATCAGCAAGATTTTTTTTTTGGATTGGACACAAAGATTAGGCTACGCAAATAAACACGAACATCAGCACCTAAACAAAAATTCTAATGGATCAAAACCTAACAAAACTCACAAAATTAACAGATGCAAAAACTA
The DNA here is from genome assembly GCA_036346245.1 of Bonia amplexicaulis. Classification (NCBI taxonomy): domain Eukaryota; kingdom Viridiplantae; phylum Streptophyta; class Magnoliopsida; order Poales; family Poaceae; genus Bonia; species Bonia amplexicaulis. Next base: position 3,072 of record JAYGGG010000221.1, on the reverse strand, counting down.
GGGTTTGGTTAATTTTTTTTTGTTGCAATTTTCGGTTTAATGGACTATAGGACGAAAAATAAATCAATCTAAAAGTAAGGGTAAATAATCCTACCGAGTAAACCGCGCTCTGATACCAGATGATACGGGATCGCCCGATCTTCTCGACGTAGGATTTGGATACTCACGTGGATTTGATGAACCGTAGTGATCCCCCGTTGCCAATGCAAGAGTTAGCACTCTATAATTCGCCCAACCTCATGTGCTGAACTTCACGACCACCGATGAAGTTCTATTGCGCTCCCAATTCCCAATGAAAAGGTTGAACAATCTTAATTTCAATGAACTCCCAATTCTCTCAAGCTGGTTTGCCCAACGAAAGAACAAGAGTTTTTCTATTATCAAAGTGGTTTTCTTTACAATGGGGGGACACCCCTCAATATATAGTCTCAGCCCAAGGCTATCCAACACTAAACTTTCCATGTGGTACTATTCACGCGCACTGTAGCACGGTACTGTTCATGGGCCGTACGGTTACTTTTCACGGCCCGCAAACATTGTAGCGCGCGTACTGTAGCATGGGCCTGGTACTGTTCACGCATTGCACTATTCATGGGCTGACCATTGTTCATGCTGTCCTTGATCTCCATTCATCGCTGACTCTTCAAACCTGAGCACAAGTAAAACATTGTTTTTAGGTAGTATACAATTCTCATTAAAATTAATGACATGTTCATTAAGGAGCAGGTTCACCTGGGATTGTAGTTTCTTGGCTCGTGCTCTTGTTATTGGTCCTGTTATTGAAGTCTCATTACTAGGTTTGGCATTACTAGCGATGTCCTCATCACATCGTGTCCTTTGCTGGACTTAGTGTCTAGATCTTTTAGAGTTTCGAGTTCTGTTCACATCTTGGTATCACCGTTGTAGCTAGATCCGAACTCGATTTCTAGGGAGGCTTTGCCCTGGTTGGTCTCGGAGTAAAAAAAAGAGAGAGAAAAACAAAAAATAGAGAGAAAAGGGGGAACAGGTAAACGCATCTAGAAAGAGCCGCGGCAAAAAATGAAAAAAAAGGAAACACCTAACTTTTGCATACGACATCCGATTGAGGCGATTCTTGATCCGTTGGAAAGGAAACGAGAAGATAGAGCGAAAAAAGACTACGGCCCCAAAAACGGTCGTTTAGGGCCTCAAACGGCCCGCAAACCGAGAAAAATTCAAGTTTCTCAGAATTCGTTCAAAATTGACAGAGCCCTTCTACACGTTATTCTAAGGTTCTTTGTGAAGACGGCAGCTTCTGAACTCCGTGTGCAACATCATCTAGTTTCTTTCTGCACGGTGTGTTCTCGTTTGTGTTCTAGGCTCGCGTCTCTAGTACAGTCTTGCCTAGGACCAGCACGGTGCCGTCGTTGAGCGATTATTCAACTTGCTTTGACTAATGTTGATACGGTGTCGCCCGATCTTCTCGACGTAGGATCAAGATACTCACGTGGATTTGATGAACCGTAGTGATCTCCCGTTGCCAATGCAAGAGTTATCACTCTATAATTCGCCCAACCATACGTGCTGAACTTCACGACCACCGATGAAGTTCCATCGCGCTCCCAATTCCCAATGGAAAGGCTGAACGATCTTGTTTGAAGAAAATCACTCCTCTTTCCCCATGGAACTTCGGTAGCAATGCTCAACTCGAACAAACTTTAGTAGATTTATTATTCTCAAACGTGGTCTGCCTTACAATGGGGTCTAACCCTCAATATATAGTACCCTGTCCACCTCATGGCTGGCCGATAGGTTCTAAACCAACTCCAACTCATCCGTATATGTATTTGGAAACAAACTCACACAAAAGGAAAAACCTAAAATTAAACTGTCACCATGTTTCGGTCATAACTTTTTATCCATGACGAATTTGATGGTGGGTGAATGCATTGCGTAGCCCTTGAAATTATCTTTCCAACGAGTACAAGAACACCTGAATCGGACTCCGTTTGTTAAAGTTATGGCCTTTTTAGTAATCGCACGTCAGTTGTCCCGAACCGAATCCGAATTGAATTCTGAGTTGAATCCGAGTTTGAATTGGATTGAGCATGTGGGAAGTCTGAATTTGGCTTCCATGTGTTTTGGCCGACCCTCCACCTGCCGTGTCCCTTAAATAGGCAGCCGCACCCTCTTCTAGGGCTTGGGTTTTGTTAGATTAAGTTAGCTTTTGCTACTTCGCCTTGTACTCGCGCGTGTCGGCTAGACCGCCCGAATACTTGTCTTCGGAACCCCACCGTTATTCTGTTTTCGATTGAATCCTACATCGTTTATTTGCAATTGAGTTGCTGTTCATCTTGTTCTTGCATATTCTTCGATTGCTTGCAGGAACAAGTACCCTCGTGGCTAGGTTGATCGTGGCCGACAAGGTCACGAACAACCTCTGGATTTGGTGTATCGATCGCTAAGGCGCAACGTCCTTGGATGGTTGTAGTCGGGTCGTCAACGTCATCTCCTTCCACAATCGAATCTACCAGTCTCATCGAAAGAACGGGACCGCTAGTGCTATCAGTTGGTATCAGAGCTCATGGTTGATCGGTGAGAGATCTAATTTAGTCTTTGCATCTTTTTTTTACCTACAGTCCAGAAAACCAAAAAAATAGTAGATTAGATATCTATTCCCCAAAATCCGAAACAATTTGAGCCTTAATCCATTGCTGCATAGTCTTGGTTTGTTGAGTCTTCGGTTGCATCATCGTGTCCTTTGCTGGTCTTAGTGTCTAGATCTTTTAGAGTTTCGAGTTCTGTTCACGTCTTGGTATCACCGTTCTAGTTAGACCCGAACTCGGTTTCTAGGGAGCCTTTGCCCTAGTTGCTCTCGGAGTAAAAAAAAGAGAGAGAAAAACCAAAAAAACAGAGAGAAAAGGGGGAACAGGTAAACGCTTCTAGAAAGAGCCGCGGCAAAAAAAGGAAAAAAAGGAAACACCTAACTTTTGCATACGACATCCGATTGAGGCGATTCTTGATCCGTTGGAAAGGAAACGAGAAGATAGAGCGAAAAAGACTTCGGCCCCAAAAACGGTCGTTTAGGGCCTAAAACGGGCCCGCAAACCGAGA